>WOVY01013903.1:0-76663 GCA_013436015.1 Rhipicephalus annulatus
ACGGATGCTGCAGACCCCCCCAGGAAAGCCGTAATACGAGTCCAGTGCCAGTCAACACTCCCGTGCATCGGACCAGCCGCCGAATCAGGGGATTGCCTCCGGAAGTCCACGATACTGCTTGCTGTGTTGGGGCTGGCTGGTCCCGACGAAGCAGAAGAAAGAAGAAGACGGCGGAGACGTACGCGGCCGGCGGGGACATCGACCAGCCCGAACCGCGGGTTGGCGCGTAGCGCCGAAAGAAAGCACACAACCGCACTCCACGGCTACCTAACACACACTCGTTTTATTTTACGGTCGCCTTGAAATCCCGATGCCAGAGCGGCGCCCCCTGGCATCCTCACATGTCAATTCGAAACCAAAACTGAACACAACAACCATCCCCTCCTCAAAAAAGCACACCTTTACACTGTTTATATTTATACATGATCAGTACAAAAGTATATACAAGTATGAACGTTAGACACACATGAAAATTCAAAACACGGCACACTGAACTCACACACTACGCGTCTTGAAAATGCACTGAAATATGTACATTGGAAGTCGTGAAAATTCACTAAAAAAATCTATACAACTCGTACAATATAGATTTGTAGTTCTACGTCACGTAGTCATCGAACCGACGCGGCTTCTGCCGCTTCCGCTTAGGGCGGGCCCCTTTGGGTGTAGAATCGGGTGCAAGAGGAGAAGAAAGTTGTGAAGGTTCTGAACGAGCGTTAAAATTCGCAGTCTCATCAGAGCTCGCAGCAAGAGCTTGGGAAGAATTTTGCGGACCGGAGTCCGGTTCAACGGTCTCAGCCGAATTTGAAGGTTCGAAGTGAACGGTATGACTTAGTGTACTTGAACCAGTGACACCGACTGGTAACTCCTCCCCCTTGAAGAAATGCCTGTACATGGAGGCCACAGGTAATAATCTGGATGCGTAGTTAAAAGGCGTAGACGGAACGTGAATGAGGAAGACTTTTAGGTGTTGAAGGCGAATCCGTATGAAAAATAACAAGGCGCGAAGCATTCCAGATGTTAGCATCACTTAAGCGAAAAGAAGTGGGGCTAACCTGACCCAAGACTTTGTAAGGACCGCGATACTTGGGCCGCTTGCCTGGCACACGAACCTTGACTAAATCGCCAGTGCGAACTTGGGACTGCTTTGCACCTCGACGGGTGTCGACATACTTTTTCATTGCTTGTTGACGAGAAAAAATCCTGGTGCGGATTTGATCAGAAGAAGACACTGGTATGTTACGAGGGCAAAGAGACTATGTCGAGAGCAACTCGCGGTTGCCTACCGTGGAGAAGGTTGAGCAGGAGACACTCCAGTGGTGCCTTGTGGTGTGAACCTGTACGAAGCTAAACAGTCCGTCAAGACTTGCTTGAGGGGACGGTGCTCTAATTGGGCGATCTGGATATGTTCCTTCAGAACGCGATTAAAGCGCTCGATTTGCCCATTTGATTGAGGATAGAAAACTGATGACCTCAAGTGCTGAATTCCTCGTTGTGAAAGAAAAGCCTTGAATTGTTGGGACTGAAACTGTGGACCCATTGTCCGTAACTATGGCATCAGGAAAACCTTCCCGGCTGAAGATTGAAGACAGAAACTCAATGATGACCTCGGAAGTAACCGTATGTGTGAAACAAATTTCTGGCCATTTAGAATGGTAGTCGATGAGAGAAACAATGAACCGGGCATTTAGCGGAATATTATGCAAAGGACCGATGATGTCCATGCCGAGTTTCTGCCAAGGCCGATCAGGCCACTCGACTGGCTGCAACGGAGAAAATGCAGGTTTGGCAGGACTTGTCAGCTGCCTGACATATATGGCAGTTGTAAACTGCATGCTCGACCTGCTTATCTAAGGCTGGCCACCAGTACCTGTCTCTGAGATTCTGTTTGGTGCGGACAATGCGAGGATGGGCCTCATGGGCCAGCTGTATCAGCTTGTTACGAAAAAAGCAGGGGGAATCACGCGTTCATCGCGGAAAAGCAAGTCCTCGACACAAGACAGTTCCTGTCGGATTGCGAAGTAAGGCAAGAATTCAGGAGCAAGAGCACCTTTGGAAGGCCATCCTTCACGTAAATATTTGAGAACTTGAGACAAAGTGGAATCTGCAGCTGTAGCTGCCTGAAGCTCAGCTTTAGTAATGCAGGAAGTAACTAATGAAACCAACTTCCTCATCCCGCTCTTCAGTAACCGGTATCTGAAGAGGAAGGCGCGACAGTGCATCAGCAACCACGTTATTAGAACCCTTACAATATTGAACACTGAAATTATAATACATGAGTTTGGCACACCAACGGGAAATGCGAATGGGGCGGCGGGCCTTCGGATCCTGCAGAAAGAAGAGCAACTAGAGCTTGGTGATCTGTACGTAATGTGAAGTGCCGGCCCCACAAGTAAACATGCCATTTCTCACAGGCAAAAGACAAGCGAGAGCTTCACGCTCTCCTGCTGAATATCTGCGTTCAGCAGGGGTCAATGTACGAGATGCAAAAGCAATAGTAATCAGCTGATCATCTCTGAGTTGCTGAAACACTGCTCCCAGTCCAACATCGGACGCATCCGTCGTGATGACGATGGGAAGCTTCTCATTGAAAATACTAACAGCTGGCTTTGAGGCCAGTATTGACTTTACTCGAATGAAGCTCTGCTCAGCTTCAGCTGACCAGTTAAAAGGCTGTGCTTGACGAAGTAGAGTACGCAGTGGTTCAACAACATCAGCATAGTGGGGAACAAATTGGCATAATAACCCACAAGACCTAAAAAAGATTGCAAGGTTTTAACATCAGTAGGCCGTGGGGCGTTGACAATGGCCTGAACTTTAGATTCAACAGGTGTCAAGCCGCGGGAACTGACATTATGTCCTAGAAATTGTAACTCATTCACAGAAAAAATGCACTTGTTATTAAGTTTCATACACATTCACTGATGCGGTTGAGAACAGTATGCAAGTTAGCATCGTGCTCTTCGCGAGTACGTCCCCACACCAAAATATCATCCAAGTAACAAAGGGGCGCCATTACAACCCTTAAGAATAATTGACATCATTTTCTGAAACACTGCAGGGGCAGATGCAAGCCCGAAACACACGCGGCGAAACCGAAACAAGCCTTCGTGCGATACAATGTGGTTAAGTCTCTACTGCACTCAGAAAGTTCAACTTGGTGATAAGCGGACGCGAGGTCCAGCTTGGAGAAACACACCGCTCCAGAGAGCTGATGAAGCAGTTCTTCAATGTGGAGGAAGTGGAAACCCGTCTACGACGATCGCTTTGTTTGGTTCTCGTAAGTCGACGCATAGTCGAAGGGATCCATCTTTTTTCTTGACGACGACCAGTGGAGAAACCCAGTCGGAAGCAGAGACAGGCTCGATGATTCCGCTGGCTTGAAGGCGAGACAGTTCCGCAGAGACTTGCTCACGGAGAAGAAGAGGAATGCGGCGCAGCTTGGCACGCACAGGGCACACACCTGGTCGACGCATCACTTTATGCACAAAACCACGCACACAGCCCAGTTCACGGGGTGAACAGGTGGTGGAATTCAGAAGGCGCGTTGGCCGGAAGATCATCTTGGACGTCGACTTGAGCACACGTTATAGACGCACCAATGATGTTGATGGACAAAGCCTTCATTGCATCACGTCCCCAAAAGTGAGCTGCCATTGGCTGTTACATAAAAGTAATGGAAGCAGTGCGACTGCAATAGGAGACCTGAGCTGTAAATTGACCTAAATTATCAATCGTTTCCTTGGAATATGTTTGTAGAACGACGTGTGAAGGCAAAAGCCGAATGTTGGAAAAAATGACTATGAAAGTCAGCGGCACTGATTAAAGAGACTGAGGCACCAGTGTCCACGAGAAATGACAAGGGCACATGGCCCACTGAAACTATGATGCTGGGCTCGGGCGTAGTGTGGAGGCCATCCACATTTAAAACAGTGACCATATTGGTTTGTGCAGTGCTCGAAGGAGCGGACGAAAAAACTGGTTTCCGGAAGATTTGCTGGACGGGAATTGCATACGGACTGAAAATGTCCGATTTTTCCGCACGCAAGACAAGTGCGGTTTCTCGCGGGACACTGCGCAAAAATTGGCTAAATGCCGAGCCGATCCACAACAAAAGCAATGCGTGGTTGTGCTTGGAGAAGAAAATTGCGAACGCGAATTAGAAGCTCGGTGCTGTTCTTGAAAACCCGAATTTGGCGGAATGGGGTCGCCATATTGTCGGCTTCCTCGCCCCCGCGACGCAGAGAGGTTGCCGTGGAAGGACTGTGCAGGCTGGCGTCCATGTTGGCCGCCGCGCCCGAGACGAAGGTGAAGGGCCGCCATGTTGACGCGTCTCGTGAAACGAAGAGCCGCCGCCTTGGCCCCCGGCAGCAGAAAGTTGCTGCACTGAATGCGGAGCGAATTGCTCCAACTGGGAGCGAATAAGCTCGTCCTCTCGCGCAATCGAGAGGGCTTCGGATAATGAAATCGAGGAGCCCTTCTGAAGCATGCGGCAGCGGACGTTTTGCGAGGCTACACCGATGAAAAGCTGATGGCGGATCATATCGTCCTCGAGCGCGCCGAAGCCGCACGACGCGGCGAGCGTTTCGAAGAGAAGTAATGAACTCGGCGACTGGCTCAGCAGGCAATTGTCGCCTTTCTTGGAATTTCACGCGTGCGAGATAATCGCACGAAACATCTTTGAAATGCTCGTCGAAAAGAGCAACAGCATCCTTGAAGGCATCGCCCGACGCTGGCGTCGGCGACGCGTTGGTGGCGTCCAAAGTATAGAAAAGCTTTAACCCAGCAGGGCCCAACGCGTTGAGCAGCAGGGCTTTGCGACGCTCGGGCTTGCTGGCCTCCTCCCCGACCGCGTCTGCGTAGGCTTGAAACACCAACTTCCAGTCCGCCCACGGAAGTGGCGGGTCTCCGGGCGAATGAAGAAATAGGGGAGGTGGAATGGGAGACGCCATTTCAAGCAATAAGAATGGAGAGGTGCAAACGAGAAGAAAATGACGCCAGTACACTATTTGAAGATGAAGGCAGAGGCGGCGTAGCTGAATGAAGAAATGAAGCGACGCAGCACGCAGTAGCCACCTTGCAGGGAATAAAGAGCGTCTAGGGTTAGCCGGGTAGGTCCATTAGAAGCAAGAAAAAGAACACGGAGAACTAAACGGGTTCTTACATGTCCTCGTCGCCATTGCTGTGTTGGGGGCTGGCTGGTCCCGACGAAGCAGAAGAAGAAGAAGACCGGCGGAGACGTACGCGGCCGGCGGGGACATCGACCAGCCCGAACACGCGGGTTGGCGCGTAGCGCCGAAAGAAAGCACACAACCGCACTCCACGGCTACCTAACACACACTCGTTTTATTTTACAGTCGCCTTGAAATCCCGGATGCCAGAGCGGCGCCCCCTGGCATCCTCACATGTGAATTCGAAACCAAAACTGAACACAACACTGCTCCCACCACGTCAACAAACATGACCAGCACTTCGGTACAACCTTGGCAACCGGCACGGGAAGCACGTCGCCGAACCGCTATACGTTGGAAAACCACGGGCACCGCCGACGTTCCATGGTACGGAGCGCGAAGACGTTGAGGACTGGTTGGCGGACTTCGAGCGCGTAGCCAACTTGAATCAGTGGGACGACGCGGCGAAACTGGGTCGTGTCTACTTCTATCTCGAAGACGGGGCTCGCACGTGGTATCAAAATCGGGAGGAGCAGCTGACGACGTGGCCCGAATTCTCTCGTAGACTTCTGCAGACATATGCCAGCACTGACCGCCAAGAAAGAGCTGAACGAGCTATTCTTGCCCGCGTCCAGTCGCCAAACGAAACTGTGACCGCGTACGTCGAAGACATGACGCGCCTCTTCGACGGGCCGATTCAAGAATGACTGAGGACAAGAAGTTGCGTCACTTGATGCGCGGTGTCAAGGACCAGCTTTTTGCCGGCCTCGTGCGAAGTCCTCCGAAGACGGTCGCGGAGTTCTTGTCCGAGGCCGTGACAATGAAAAAAATGCTGCAGCAGCGATCCAACCAATACGACAGGCAAGTCAGTGGCATGTCTACTGCCGACATTTCACCGCCACTAGAACCAACAACGACTGTCTACGTGAACTCATCCGTAATATAGTACGTGAAGTGACATGTCGCCTTAGAAGACGACATTAACGAAGTGCGCGCGGCGGCACTGGCGCGGTGGCACGAGCGCGGGCCTGGCGTCGAACGCTGGCCAGGAGTGACTCCAACGCCTGGGCTACGCTTTTTGAACTTGTTCACGTTTCCTGTCCTTTAATAAATCGTCTACAGTCACAAGCGGCTGTACAGACGTAACAGTTGGCGACGAGGAAGACTGGATCGACTCATCGGCACTCCACCGACGTCAAGGAAATAACATGGCGACGCCCGACTTCGGTCGGCTACCCGAATTCAGCGGCAGCCCCAGCTCCTGGAGATCCTGGTATGGGAGGCTACAGTTCTTCTTCGAGGCTAACGAGATTACAGACGCATCGAAGAAACGTGCTCATCTGCTAACGCTGTGCGGGGAACAGACTTATGACATCGTCTGCGCCCTCGTTCAACCCAAGCAGCCCAACCAAGTGAGCTACGAGGACATAGTCAAGATGCTCAAGGCTCACTTCGATCCACAACCGTCTGAGGTCTTCTGCAGGGCACGATTCCAGCGACGTGACCAAAAGCACGACGAAACGGTCAGTGATTACGTCACGGCGCTCAAGAAGCTAGCAGCAGATTGCAATTTCGGGACAAGCGCAGACACTGCAGCGAATCCGACAATGCTGCCTATGGACGTCATGCTGCGTGATCGTTCGTTTGCGGTCTTCGGAACGAGGCAGGTCCAGCAACGGCTCTTCGCAAGAAAAGGACTTGACGTTCAAGAAAGCTTTCGACCTTGCACTGCGAGCTGAAAACGCCATCGAGACCAGAAACGCGTGAAAACCGAATTTAAAGAGTTTCACGAATCCTGCATAAGCACATGCAAGATAGACAACCAAGGTCACTCTAGTGCCTCTGCCCAAAAGAAGAAACAACGCTGTTGGCGTTGTAACGCGCTACATAATCCGGACACTTGCAAGTTCCAGACAGTCTCCTGCAACTACTGCAAGAAACGAGGACACATTGAAAAAGCCTGTCTGAAAAAGCGGAAAGAAGCAAAAACGAGCAACAGCATCGAATATCCCCAACAAGGAACTTCGACAGCTGCCTCAGCACCAGTGACGACTCAGCAGGACTCATCAGACGTGGCCCTTTACGAGCTCAACACCGTAACCAACGCGTCCAGCACACAGAAGGTCATGACTCGGCTACGCGTACATGGCAAGTTCTTGGATTTTGAAGTCGACTCGGGTGCAGCCTGCACACTCATCAGTGAGGTCACGTTCAAAGCTACGTGGACAGATGATCGACCACGGCTTCAGACCGACAACATTCTCCTACGCACATGGTCAGGACAGTCTCTTCGAGTTCTCGGATGTGCAACGGTGATTGTTACGCGCGGAAACAAGACCATGACACTACCACTTGTTGTCATCAAGGGAGCAGGTTGTAACCTCCTTGGACGAAACTGGTTTCCTCACCTGGGTATACAGATCACGGGCATCAATGATGTATCCGGCGATGAACTTGTTTCGAAGCTTCTCGACAAGTACCAATCTGTATTCGACGAGGACATATCAGGACACATCGGTCCAGCGGTACAACTAGACCTCGTGGAAGGAGCGAAACCAAAGTTCCTAAAAGCACGGCCGGTTCCTTTCGCGCTCCGGTCAGCTGTAGAAGCAGAATTGGATCGACTGCAAAGTCAAGGCATAATCGAGCCAGCACAGCATTCGGATTGGGCAACGCCTCTCGTACTGGTTCGAAAGAAAAATGGCTCGTTGCGAATATGCGGCGACTACCGTTGCACAGTGAACCAGGTATCAAAGAAGGCAGACTACCCACTTCCCTCAACTGATGAAGTGCTCAGCCACTTGAGGGGAGGCAAGGTCTTCAGCACCCTGGATTTAGCACAAGCGTACCAGCAACTTCACGTGACACCAGAGACAGCAGAGATATTGACCCTGAACACGCTGAAGGGACTATACAGGGTCAAGAGATTGCCTTTCGGAATTTCTGCAGCCCCAGCCATTTTTCAACGTTTTATGGAGACAATGCTGTCAGGCATCACAGGCGTGTGCGCATACCTAGATGACGTGATCATCAGTGGGAAAGACGCCACGGAACACGCCGAGAGACTGGAAGAAGTGCTGAAGAGGCTACGAAACTACAATCTGCGCCTCGGAAAAAACAAGTGCTGCTTTGCGGTGCGACAAGTTTTCTTTCTGGGACACCGAATCGACGAGACAGGCGTCCACACAAACGAAGAGAAAGTTCGAGCCATAACGGACGCTCCAGCACCAAACTGCAAACAAGCGCTTCAATCATTTCTCGGAATGCTGGCTTTCTACGACAGATTCTTGAAGAACAGGGCAACAGTTGCCAGCTGCCTATACCAGCTTCTTCAGAAGGACGCCACGTGGAGATGGGAGACAAAGCATCAAGAAGCCTTTGACAAGCTTAAGGCATTGCTGCTCAGTCAGACCGTACTGGCACACTACGACGAACAGAAGGAGCTTCTTGTCTCTTGTGATGCTTCACCATATGGCATAGGAGCTGTTCTGTCTCAACGTGATGACCAGAATAGAGAGGCGCCAATCGCTTTTGCATCTCGGACGCTAGGGCCGGCAGAACGCAATTATGCTCAATTGGACAGAGAAGGCCTTGCTGTGGTGTTTGCAGCCCACAAGTTCCACAAGTATATTGCGGGAAAGAAAGGTGACTTTCGTCACTGACCACCAACCACTGCTCGGCATACTGGGTCCACAAAAGCCAACGGCTCAAGTCCTTTCTCCACGGATGACCAGATGGTGCATCAAGTTATCGGCGTATGACTACAGCATAATCTACAGGCGTGGCAAGAACCATCAAAACGCGGATGCGTTGAGCCGTTTGCCATTACAAGAACGTCTCGATGAACCCTGGCCTCCAGGTGACGTACTATTGTTCGAAGCTTTATCGAGACCTCCGTTGACTGCTGCCGAGATAGCACGCCTGACACAACAAGACAGCATCATGCAGAGGTTGTACAAGGCAGTGCAGGATGGTACAGTGGAGAAACTCACTGGAGATGAGTTTGCTCCTTACCGACGACGAGCGACCGCACTAGCACTACATCGCGAGTGCATCACACTTGGATCCCGAGTGATCATACCGAGCTCAGCACGAGCCCGTGTTCTGGCACTTCTGCATGCTGGTCACAGAGGCATGGTAGCCATGAAGAAGTGCGCAAGGAGCTACGTATGGTGGCCCGGAATGGACAAGGTGATCGAGGAAACGGTGCGACAGTGCCGTGAATGCCAAGCAACGCAAAAGAGCCCACCCAAAGCTCCTATTCCTACGTGGGACCGTCCCCAGACAGCATGGAACACGGTGCACGTTGACTTCGCGGGGCCACTACTCGGACGCACCTACTTGGTTGTTGTGGACGCATACACAAAGTGGGTGGAAGTCCGGCACGTGACACAAGCAACATCCGCGGCTGTAATCGACGTGCTCCGAAGCCTCTTTGCAACGTTCGGCATTCCCCGAAAGGTCATCTCCGACAACGGAAAAGCATTCATCTCCAACGAGATCAAGCAGTTCTATGCGTCGAACGGCATACAGGCTGCAACCTCACCAGCATATCATCCGGCAACAAACGGCCAGGCAGAACGCTATGTGGCGGAGCTGAAAAGAGCGCTGTTGAAAGATGCAGACAAGTCCATACAGTGCCGACTTGCAAGATTTCTGTATCGGCAGCACACGACAATACACACTACCACAGGTATGACACCGGCGAGAGCGATGTTCGGACGAGAATTGCTCTGCCCTCTCGATCTTCTTAAGCGGGAGACGAATAAGCGAAGTCCTGAGAGCCAGGAGGCATTGCAAAAATCACGCCGCTTCGCTATAGGGGATAGAGTGCTTATCCGGCAGTTTTTGAAAAAGCCAGATTGGATTGAAGGCGAAATACTGCGCCGCGTCGGACCACGATCCTGGCTTGTAAAAAGCGACCAAGGAAAGGTTCGGCGTCACCTCAATCACATGAGGAAAACGAGTCAGACCAGACAAACAACCCAATCGCGGACAGATTGGAGCGCAGCTGACGATCTCTTGGACGCAACGCCAGAAGAGACGCCATCGAGCTCAGCTGCTCAACCGCCTGACTCGCCCGAAGATGCAAGATCACACTCCCTCGCAACCGTCGACGTCACAGGCAGTGGCCACTCGGCAACTGCGACCACCAGAGGTTAGGCGACCTCCAGACCGCTATGGAGACTTCGTCTAAGGGAGGAAGAGTGACATGTCGCCTTAGAAGACGACATTAACGAAGTGCGCGCGGCGGCACTGGCGCGGTGGCACGAGCGCGGGCCTGGCGTCGAACGCTGGCCAGGAGTGACTCCAACGCCTGGGCTACGCTTTTGAACTTGTTCACGTTTCCTGTCCTTTAATAAATCGTCTACAGTCACAAGCGGCTGTACAGACGTAACATGAAGAGTTACAAAAGGCTGGTGTAACACCTCATCCTACAGTCAACTCTATTGCAACTGTGATCAAGGATGAGCTGCACCAGGCCCTCTGGGACACCTTGCCTCATGATACAGCTGTGCCAGCTCCTGCTGAATACCGCCGTGAAACAACCTACGCGGAAGCATTGAAACGCCCTGCTGCAACGCCGCCATTATTCGTCCATCCTGTTCCTGCTGTTTCAGTACAGTCAGCGCAGCATATACCGTACTACGAAGGCACGTACACGCCACCGCCCCTGCCCTTTGTCCCTGGTGCTTCTGTCGCCCATCGTTCAGTGCAACCAGTTCAGTACATCGACGATCGGCGCACGTCTCCTCGAAAGTCTGATGTTTGGCGCACACCTGATCGCCGGCCTCTGTGCTTTCACTGCGGAGAAGCTGATCACTTGTACCGCCAGTGCCCATATCGCCGTCTTGGGCTTCGCGGCTTCTCTGCGTACTCGCCGCCACCCCGTTACGGTCAGAGACCACGCGACATCCAAAACTACCTCTCCCAGCAGCATGCACCACCGTCTGCCGGGCGCCAGTCGCGCTCGCCATCACCGAGGCGATTTTCATCAACGCCCCCAGCGGTATTCTACCGCACGATCTCCCAGCCCCCGCCGGGAAAACTAGCCGAAGCGACCTCTGGGGGCGGGGGTCGCTGAACGTCGAAGCGCTGAAGACCTCCTATTGACGCAGAACTGTACAGAAACTGGTCCGACATCACCTGCTGCTGCAAAGGATAGCCGGCTTTCACTCGACATTGCAGTAACAATTGATGGTTGTGTAGTTAATGCGTTAGTGGACACCGGCGCAGACTATTCCATACTGAGCGGGAAACTGACAACGCGGCTGAAGAAAGTAATCACACCATGGCATAACTCGCAGATTCGGACAGCTGGTGGCCATGTCGTTACTCCACTGGGTGCTTGCACAACTAGAGTACAGATTCAAGGGTACACATTCGTAGCAAGCTGCCTTGTTCTACGTGAATGCTCCCGTGACGTCATTCTGGGAGTTGATTTTCTACAGGAAAATGGAGCTATCATTGATCTGCAAGAGCGCCGCGTCACGTTCTCAGCCCAGCGAGCAATCAACGTGCAGGATGACGAAATGCGTGTCGACGTACTCCGTATTTCTGAACAGAGCGTGACGCTTCCTCCCCGAGCCAGTGTTCTAGTCGACGTAACATGCTGTGGTTTGAGCGATGGCGATGTGGTGGCCGAGACAAATTTAGAACACCTCCTGCAGCAAGGCATAT
Organism: Rhipicephalus annulatus; assembly: GCA_013436015.1. Lineage (NCBI taxonomy): Eukaryota > Metazoa > Arthropoda > Arachnida > Ixodida > Ixodidae > Rhipicephalus > Rhipicephalus annulatus. Next base: position 11,853 of record WOVY01013903.1, read on the forward strand.
GTGTAGCGAGAAGTGTAATACACGTTCGTGACGGCCGATCTGAATTGCTCGTTACCAACTTTAGCAACGAGCATCGACACCTTTTCCGTGGCACTTCGATAGCGTTTGCCCACGAAGTAGCAAACGTAACCAACTGTCTCACGTCAGAAGTAGTGGATAACGCAGACACATCAATGAGCAACATTGACATCAATCCTGATCTGTCCACCGATAACCAGACTGCGCTGCGAGCGCTCTTGTTCGAGTACAGGTCTTGCTTCGCAAGTTGCTCGAAGATCCACCAGACGTCCATCACTCAACACAGGATCATCACGTACGAGGACGCACGCCCAATACACCAGCACCCCTACCGCGTGTCGGCTAAAGAACGTGAAGCGATACGTACGCAAGTTCGCGAGATGCTTGACGATGGCGTTATCGAACCATCCAACAGCCCGTGGTCATCTCCAGTCGTGCTTGTCACAAAGAAGGACGGGTCGCTACGCTTCTGCGTCGATTACCGAAAGCTTAACAACGTGACCAAAAAGGATGTGTACCCGCTACCGCGTATCGACGATTCGCTAGATAGACTTCTTCGTGCCCATTATTTCACTTCTCTCGATCTCAAAAGCGGGTACTGGCAAATCGAGGTAGATCAGCGAGACCGCGAAAAGACAGCCTTCGTGACTCCAGACGGCCTATACCAATTTCGAGTACTCCCTTTCGGCTTGTGTTCAGCGCCGGCGACTTTCCAGCGAATGATGGACACTGTCCTCACAGGGCTGAAGTGGCAGACTTGTCTTGTCTACCTTGACGATGTGGTGGTCTTCTCTGCCACGTTCGAGCAGCACCTTCAGCGCCTGCGCAGCGTGCTGGAGGCTATCCGATCGGCAGACCTCACACTAAAGCCACAGAAGTGCCACTTCGGCTATAAAGAACTAAAGTTTCTTGGACATGTAGTTAGCGCCGAAGGAATCCGTCCCGATCCGGACAAGCTTGCCGCTGTTGCCGAATTACCAGCTCCTGTCGATAAGAAAGCCGTCCGGCGCTTCCTTGGTTTGTGCGCCTACTATCGCCGATTCATTCATGGCTTTTCACAGATAGCAGAACCTCTGACTCGTCTCACAAGGGACGACACACCGTTTGTCTGGGAAAACGAGCAACAAGCAGCTTTTGATGAGCTGCGACAGCGCATGCAATCAGCGCCCGTTCTCGCTCATTTCGACGATGATGCTGACACGGAGGTCCATACCGACGCTAGTAACATTGGGCTCGGTGCAGTGCTCGTTCAGCGTCAAGAAGACATCGAAAGAGTGATAGCCTACGCCAGCCGCTCTCTATCGCGTGCTGAGGCGAATTATTCCACTACGGAGAAAGAGTGCCTCGCAGTCGTGTGGGCAATCACCAAGTTCCGCCCGTACCTTTATGGTCGTCCCTTCAAGATAGTGACGGACCACCACGCCCTCTGCTGGTTGGCAAGCCTGCGCGACCCTTCAGGACGGCTAGCACGGTGGAGCTTGCGGCTGCAGGAATTTGACGTCACCATCGTCCATAAGTCCGGCCGTAAGCATGAAGACGCTGACACACTGTCACGCGCGCCCCTTCATGTCGTCAGTCAGGAAGCAGAGGAAGACGAAGGCTTCCTGGGCGCCGTTAGCTCATCAGACTTGAGTAAACGGCAGCGGGATGACGCAGAGATTCGTTCGATCATCGATCATTTAGAGGGCCAGGACACAATCATACCACGTCATTTATTCCGCTCGTTGCCGTCGTTCTGCCTTCGAGATGGTGTGCTGTACAAGAAGAACGCTCGTTCGAACAACCGTGCCTACCTCCTGGTGGTTCCTCGAGACATGCGAGACGACGTCCTCTTCGCTTGCCATGACGAACCCACATCCGGTCATCTGGGCTACTCACGAACACTTGCCAGAGTGAGTGAGAGGTACTATTGGCCAGGACTTTCGGCAAGCGTCAAGAAGTACGTGAAGAGCTGTCGGGAATATCAGCGCCGAAAGCAACCATCTGTTAAGCCAGCTGGTTTGGCTTCAGCCCATTGAAGCACCTTACACACCATTCGACCAAGTCGGCATGGACATTCTCGGGCCATTTCCCCTGTCTGCGGACAGCAACAAATGGGTGATCGTCGCGACCGACTATTTGACACGCTACGCTGAAACCCAGGCGATCCCACGAGCCACGGCTTCTGAGGTAGCACAATTTTTCATGCGCCACATCGTGTTACGACACGGTGCTCCTTCCAGTGTAATAACGGACAGAGGGATGGCATTCACGGCGCAGCTTACGGACGAAGTTTTCAAACTGAGCAACACCAGACACCGAAGAACAACTGCGTACCACCCGCAAACCAACGGACTTACTGAGCGACTGAATAAGACCCTCGCAGACATGATCTCAATGTACATCGACGTACAGCACAAAACATGGGACCGGATTTTACCTTACGTGACCTTCGCGTATAATACCGCCGTGCAAGAGACCACGCGATTCACGCCATTTCGGCTTCTCTACGGCCGCGAAGTGCAGACCATGCTAGACTCTATGCTACCGTGTCAAGACGAAAACGAGTTGGCAACTGACGCCGAAGAATTCGCAGAGCGTGCTGAGGAAGCCCGGCAGCTCGCGCGACTCCACATCGGCCAGCAACAGCAGGCAGACGCACGACGCTATAATACCCGCCACAGAGAAGTGTTTTACAGCCCCGGAGATCAAGTTTGGGTGTGGACGCCCGTCCGCCGCCGTGGCCTTAGCGAAAAGTTGCTGAGCCGGTACTTTGGCCCATATAAAGTGTTACGCCGCGTCAGTGACGTGAACTACGAAGTGGTTCCGGACTCAACACCCCATGCACGGAGCAGGACACGGCTGAGGCCGGACGTCGTTCATGTGTTGCGCATGAAACCATTTATTGCGCGTTGCTCGTAACTTTTCCTTTACCGTACAGCATTCTTTGTGTTTTTTGTTTATTTGTGTGAACTTGCTTTCTCGTTCATTGACGTTTCTTATATTGGCACGCTCTTCAATTTTTACTTTCACATTATCCGAATTTCCAATTACTTTTTCACGTGCCTATGTAGTAGCATCGCGGTGATGCTATGTACTTTACTTTCCTCTTTTTGGGACTTGTTTTTTTTTCTTTTCGGAAGGGGGGATAATGCCACCAGCACGTAGTGGGGTCGACAGCAAGAGCGGCTCTCAATCTGGAGGAAAAAGGTGATCGCGTGCCTTCTTCTCTGCTCGAGAGCCAGCCACGACTGACGCATCGTCCTAGAGCTAGCTACCCGGTCGTTCAATAAATCCCCCAGTACTTGTGACTCATCGTGACAATATTCGGTGTCTCGAACCACAATAGCTACTGACATTGATATAAATTACTATCACCAAAGTAGGATGCATACATGTTGCTGAAGATCAAAATTATCGATAGTATTATACAACTTTCTAAGACGCCAAAGTGGCGTCGGCATCGTTAAGTGGTTCGCTTTACTGTTGCAATCTCGAGTGATCCATGGGCACATAAATGTCTTCCACAGCAATGGAACTTCCTATGAACTTCCTCTTAACAATAGCCCCCAGTGGCTTCTTAATAAGGATTGCTTTTCATCTGGCTTTTCAAGCAGGCAAGCCTGTGAAGTATTCGCATATTCACGATTAGGGGCACACATGCTAGTACCGCAGGGCGTGCTCACAAACGTGCACCCTCTGTACTACGCCCTGCCCGTGGCCATGGCGTCATGCACGCCCACTGTGCTGCCCACGGCGGCTCCCAGCATCGCCGTCGTCACCTCGTGCATGGACATCCAAATCGTCGACATCGTGAGTGCATCGCGGTCTATATGCAGAGGAAGATATGTTTTAGAGAGGTGAACGCGTTACGTGATGCAGCCAACGTTCTTACGCAACTACCTAATCATACCCACGGCAGAAAGCCTTGTATCGTTCCCGCATAAAAAGAAAACTGTAGCCTGGCGTCGTCTTCGACACAAATGGTATCGAATGTCTCGTGTCGTTAAACACGTGTGATGACTCCAAGTTATTAAGAGTACAAATTTAAATATATCAGGGCATATCCACGGTGTGAATGATGATGAGTGGGCGAAGCAGGGGAATAGTTCTGTGTTACTGCAAATCACCCGTGGCATTGATCACTAACGCATGTAAATGAGTTACATACAGCTACATACAATGCTTATTGGTCATAACTGGTATGTTGTCCGAACCTTGCATCTGCTGTGCCGTGATAGCGGGAGAAGAAAGTGGGGTCTGGAACGCGCTTTCTCTTCATCGTCAACGGCACCATCGCCATCGTCATCAGCGGCTACGACGCGATACCGGACAGGCCTCGTTCATAAGGAGCTTTACATTTAAAAGAAGTGGCGATAAGTGCCGAATTGTAGCCAAACAAGGAATGAGGAAGGGAATTAAGTGTGGTAAAAACGAGCGCTCAAATGGTTGAGCATGAGAATCTTTGTCTCACGGGCGTTGGTTAGAGCCCTACACAGCCCTCATATTAGTAACCCTTTCGCTTCCTCAGTTTTATACTTCCACACTTCTTTTTTTTCGCTTCTTATCAGCACATTGAACAAATAAAGAAAACTTAAAAGTAATCAGCGTACATTGCGCAAATGAATTCAATCAGCGTGGATCAAGTCAATCAAGTGTGACTAAAGAGTGAACCTCATGACATATGTTTGAATCAAAGGTGAGTCCAAGCGACTCAGGTGCGTCAATAAGAATCAAGAGTGAAATCAACGTTCTTACGAAACAGAGGCTTTTGCCTGTGATTTCTCTAGCCTAAAACGAAGTGGCGGATACCCCCCCCCTACATTAATTGTTTGTACAAAAGCACAGTACGGTAGGACGATTAGGTTGATTGATGCTTTTTTGGCATAAAATTGCACCGATAAATCAATCCATCATTAAATCAATGAAAAACCGTCAAATCAGTCCAGTCCTTTCCAGTCCAGTCTAGTCCAGTCCGTTCCAGTCCAGTCTAGTCTAGTCTGATTCAATTCAGTTCATTCGTTCTTTCTGTTCCTCATTACACTTCAGTAAATTAAGTTCAGTCGGGTTCATTTCGCTTCGCCAGTTCAGTCAGGCTCAGTTTATTTCATTTCGTCCGTTCAGTCAGGCCCAGTTTATTTCAGTTCTTCAGCTCTGCCATGTTCAGTTTCAATTCAGTCAGTTCGTCTCTCACGCGTGCAGCTGTACCCGGGCCTGGCCGTGAAGCTGAGCTCCATCCTCCTCGTGCTCGCCACGGTGAACACAGTCGGCGTCTCGCTGTTCTCCCTCGGCGACCTGCCCGCCTGGGCCGTCGCCAAGAACGGCATCATGACGGGCGCAATCACCAACGCCAGCAGTGCTGCCTAGCGGTGTCGCGTCGCAACACTGGCGTTTCGTCCCAAGATCGACGGGAATAAACGTGGGAGGCCAGGCCTACAGTCACCATGACTCGGCAACTTTATGCCTCGTCCTGATGCCTCCGACAATTTGCGGACATAGTTGTCAAGAATGACTGTTTTTACTTTGTGATCCTTTTATTTGACGTTCTTCTTTCTTCTTTTCTCTGCTAAGGTTGTGTTTTTTTGTTTAATATATTGTTTTATCATGCTAATCGTTTGTACGGCACACACACAAAAAAAAACACGGGACACAAATGAAGCAAAACACAGATATGGGCGCCATCTGTTAGCGGCATCACTTAGCGCTTATTCCTGGTTTTGTGCTGTCTCATACTTTTCATACTTTTTTTTATCATTCGTGACCGACCAGCTGCGAGCTTGCGCAGGCACGTCAAGCTTTAGAATAACAGTGAGGCGAACTACTTGGTGTGCATTCATCGTAAAAGACAGGTCGCGCAAACACGGACACTAGAAGAAAGTCATCGACGGTGTCTTGATGTCTTCCTTGTGTTCGTGTTTGCATGTCCCATTTCGATGGTGATATTTGGGGTTTTACGTCCCAAACCCACGATATAATTACGAGATACACCGCGTACAGCGAAGAGCTCTGGAAATTTTGACCATCTGGTGTTCTTTGACGTGTGCTGACAACGCAAAATAAAGGGACCACCACGATTCCGCCCTGTTTAAAAGGCGACCGCCACAGCAGGGATCAAACCCGTTAACTTCGGATGAGCAGCCAAATACCCGAGCTGGTGATCCACTGAGGTGGACAGGGTCGAGAGCTCAACGTTCGGGCGATGTTGTTATTAAGACTAATAAGAGATAGGCTGTAACGCCCCGAACTACGATTCGTTTATAAAAGACCCCCGTATAGTGGAGGACTCAATAAATTTCGACCGCCTCGGGATCTTTAACAGTGCACCTAAATTTTAGTAAACGGGCCATGAGCACTTTCGCCTCCATCATAAATGCTCCCTCCGCACTTTGGATGCGATCCTGCAACCCGCGAGTCATCATTCGAGCACCACATAACCACTGGACCGTGCACCGCAGCGAATGGAGCGATATTTTTAAAATTTTGCTGGGGCGTACCTTGCATATTGGAACAACAGGGGCCTGAAACACGTGACCCACAGGTCTTTAGTTCGCGGTAGACCGCTTCGCTAAATAGTGGTGTCATTATTTCTCTAGTCTATCGCAGTTATTGTTTTCTTTCAGGAAGGTACAGAGACTGCACTGGTATCAGACTTTTTTTTTCTTCTTTTGCGAGGCGCGCCATGCGGTCACCGAGTTGAGAGATCACCGTATAACGAAAGCTGTATCTCTGAATCGGCGTCCAGATTTCAGACGTTGTGGATATCAGTATCGATGTGTTTTTTTTTTCAAAACCCGACGTCTATATCACCTTCATAAATGACCCATATATGGAAAAAGCACTTTTTTTCAGATGGCGACGTTAAAGGACGTTTCGCTACAACTCCGCCACAACCCTACGTTCTTCACTGTCGCGGAGTTTGTTGGGTTAACTTTCCTGAGAGAAAAAAACTAACTTTATTTAATGTAGAGAGGTTTCGGAGGCTGATGTTGGCAGTCCCTGACGGTTACTGCGACGCGCTTGCTTATATAGGTTGAGACACCATTGATTGATTTATTGCCCCGTTAATCCTGGGCCATGAAACGAGCGGTACCTTGCTATATAAAATATTTTGTCCATGATGTCAAAAGTTACGCAATAGATATTTGAAATCACTTGTTGGATATTTCACAAGAAATTTAGGAAAAAATAAAGAGACAAATGTTTTAATTAGTATGGTTGATTTTGATAACCTTGGAATCGAACTCGTTTCAATAAATAAAAGGAAGATGATAGGCAATGTTATTGAAAAATCTGTTGGATTTCCATAAACGTAGCCTTCGATTCATCTCGTCTCACTTAGCAAATCGCATACGGCCTCGCAAACAATCCAATCTTGTGGCTAAAACCCAGCACGGTAACCCTATTGGAAGGAACGACCAGAAAAGATAAAATATTATAATTCGATGCTGGTCATCTATAAGTATTTTCATATTACTCGCGGTAAACTATCTATCTTCACGTGCCGTTAATAGTATCGTGCTCCTTCACTAGCCCTGGTATAAGCTCGCAGCATGGCGTCCGAACGTTGTCTGACAACCGGGCTGTTCACCTTGACGCCGATGAGAGGGAGGAGCGCAGAGGTCGTTTAATATCGTGCGCGAGCACAGGTTGGCGTGCTCTTCCGCCATCGTCGGACAGCAGCATTGAACTCTCCGAGGTTAAGGGTATTGGCCCGCGTTTTTTCGCACTAGGCGCCAAGTAACACTACCGCCACGCTGTTTATATCGTTTTAGCGCCATAGTCGTTGTTCTGTACGCACGTATTAACGCGATACAGAGCTCGCTTCGCAGAGATTCCGGTATCAGAGTCGGCAGGTGCAACCGAGTGCCGACATGTATCTAAAAGAACAAGAAGTGGTGCGTGCCGTTTATTTCAATTATATTCCGAAGTCGCGCTGATATAGGGAAGTAGCGTAGTTAAATTAAACCGCGTGTATATTCACCAATAAACTTACGCCTTGTTATTCGGTATGTATACTTGAAAATTATTCTTACTTCCTTTTATGGTGTTACACGATGTGTACACGCAAAACCCACGAGTGGAATTTTCATTTAGACAAGATTCACCAATAGCATTTTCAAGGACATACGCGGTTTTTATATACGTATTTCATATACGTATTGAAAGAAAGGAGTACCCTCCCGGCTCTTGTGTTCAAAAGTGCTGATTACCAATTCGTTCTAATTGAACATTCGCACTTTAGTGCCGTGACCCCTATTCACTCGTTTTCATCAAACTCATTGCACGTCACTCACGATTTTAGTAAATAAACCTTTTTACGTACCTTTACTGCGAATAATTTTAGGTCTCTACGTAGAATAAAGCGTAATCATTAACCTAATTTTATATTGTGACCATTTCGTCATAGGTGTAATGTTAAGAGACAGCAAAAGATCAGAAGGTGAGCGAGAAAAGTGTGTGGGGTCAAGGATATCACAGGGTTGAATTCAAAAATAAGAAATACGCATTTGCCGGGCACGTAGCGTGTAGGCAGCACAACCACCGCTTGTCATTAAAGGTAACTGACCGTATTCCAGGGGAAGGCAAAAGCGTGTGAGGTAGACAGAAAATAAGATGGGCGGATGAGAAGTTTGCTGGTATAACGCGGCAGCAGAAAGCATAGGACCGGGTCGACTGGTGGAACATGGCCGAGGCCTTTGCCCTGACAGCGGGCGAAGCTAGGATGATCATGATATCGCGGCCTAATGCTCTTTGGCGGTCACTGGTCCTCGCGTCGTAAGGCCTTATACATCTTCATCAGCGACAGCATCTTGAGTTCGTGGGATGGCGGCTACTACGTAAGTGTGATACTTCGATCACTACCCAAAGAGAGCATAGGCTCTCATACTTTTGTCAGCTTTTTCTCGGCTGAAGAAAGAACGTTCTCGGCCGCAAACTTTGGTGTGCTAGGCAAGAAGAAGAATGCCATGCTATAATAACCACTTTCTCGCGGAAGAGTGAATGTACACAAGTCAGGACAGACGTGTCAGCGTCGCCATGACAATCCACTCCATACCACACCGCCACCGACAGTGGCGCCGACAAACGAGTGGCAGCATAAGTGCTTAACCGCGTGACTCAACACTTACCGGTTCCTTCTTTTTTTGTCTTACTTCTTTTCTCTTTGACACGGATGCGCGGTCTATTCTTGCCTTTCGGAGCAGGCCGGCCTATCGGACGACGCTTGCCTTTTCACGGACCATACTCGCGACCACGGGGACTCTTCGTAATTGTAGAAGGCAAGCGGGGCGCTCGCTCGGCATCGTTCCATCACCTCGTCGCGGCTGCCAACGCCCCCACTGCCAGCCCTGCATGCAGCGAGACTCCGAGACTCATGGTGTGGCACCGAAGATCCCCGATATCTGAGGCCACTCTACGCAGGAGTCCAGCTGATCCACCCGACTTCGACGCCGACGCGCGTCGGTGTCGGTCATAGCGTTGTCGCGTAACGGGCGTCCATCGGCGCGCGGATGACGTCAGATGATGTCGGCTCTGACGTAGCTCACGACGCGGTAGTGTCGTCGTAGTCGTCGCTGTCGTCGTCCGAACAGGGGAAGCAAGATCGGGAAACCCGCGGTTCACTTAGTTGCAGCGATTACGACAGTACGATGATGACGAACAACTGCTGGAGTCTTCTTTGCCTTGCGCTCAACAGCGGACCTGCTTTGCCTCGTACCTCTAAGAAGCTTCCACGTGCCGTCGTGTGTGCCTTGTTCGCGTGGGTGGTGACAACCATGAAAGTGTGAAACTAGCGATGCATCGCAGCGGGACATGGGCGCGCTAAGAGTGCGAAGCGGCCGGCGGCAGAAATCCAGTGCCAGGGAGCACAAGTCGTTCAAGGCTGTAAATGCAGCTGGAGTTCTCCGCACAGTTAATTCTTTTTTGTTACGTTATCTTGCTTTAGTATATGTGTTTTGGTTTCATATTTTGTGAAGTTTGTTATGTCCAGTAAATATTGGAATCGAAAACAAGTTTTAGTCGTCACTGTTTGCGGCATGGAGTTTGGAGCCTACTAAACCACACCCCCTAAGCCGAGAACCCTACCAAATGGGTGAGACCTGTGATCGTTGAAGGAATGATTGAAATGTTATACTTGTCTGTGCACAAAAGCTGGATGACCCGAATCGTAACAGAAGAAAAAATGTCTAATTATCTTATTAGCAGGCCTTCACTGAAGCGGTCTGTGATGATAAGCTCCAACTTACTACATAGACGTGTTGCCATATGGCTCGTTGTAATGGTGTAGTGAAGATGATGACGATGCTGATGATCCTTGACACTCTGGCGCACACCCACAAAAGGAGATCGGCCAAGAACCGGGCGGCAGGATCTTAACTAAAAGGCTAATGGTTTTCCAAACAAAACGTAATTTTGGGCTGAAAAAAGTATAGAAAGAAAAGCCGAAAATCGAAAAAGGAGTATATCTGAGCAGGGAGCGATGCAGGCTATCAGATGCGATTTGAGACAGAGGTAATGGTGTGTCCTAAAACGATATATATATATATTTATATATATATATATATATATATATAAACTGTTGACTATATTTTCGTCTTCGTTGTTTTGTGGCACCTTCATTTCATCATGACTCTAGAGGAGACCAGAAATATTTTGTGAACTTGACTGCTGTCGTGAAAAATTTTATTCCGGCTGAAAATAAAGTTTGTCACCATTCGAGTTACATAGCCATTAGATCACCGCGGTAGGATGAAAACGTTACCTTCGAAGCACGTTCGTGGCGGCTAGTGGGTTGTCTGAACTGTTATTCGTAAAATATTTCCCACTTCAGTAGTTCCTTTTGATGTCCTCCCTCCACAAAAACAAACAAAAGAGGTCGAAGACTTGAAAGTTTACGCAGTTCGTTAAGACAGCGCTATCATCAAGATGAGATCGATACTAAGAACAGAGACATGATAGAGTGCACTCTAGACGTGACCACATACTAGAGTCTCATTTCAGGGCCTCGCATCGTCATTGTTTGTCTTTGTTCGCGCAGAGCGAGTGAAGACGTCTGTGTAGGTTAGGTGAAACGCTGTGGATCAAGCCAGGCGTCTTGCAATGAATGCATTCGCAATAAGAGACAGCACGATTTTTTTCATCTGAGACATGACTTCATTTCCTCTAGGAGCTAAGTATACTATAAATTAAGGTGCTTGGTGTGTCGGAGATAAATAGGCCCTGTTTTACGGCTGTCTGTAATTAGTTATAAACCAGATAGTGGCCCGCGGAGTCGCCGGCACTTCATCGGATCGTTAAAGTTCTTCGTACCATACTTAACGTATCTTCGGATTTCTTGATGTTCTAGGTGAAGGCTTTCGCGACGCTGTGCGTTTGTGCTCGTCTCGCACGACTGTTTACAACGATGAAAGCCAAGAACGAGACGCGCATAATCACACATATCGCCGACCAAACTTCTTCCACAGCGTTGCAGACCAAGGAAAGTGTTTTTTTAAACAAGATATCTGGAGTGGAGATTATTGCCCAGGAATAAAGCCGCGCCTGTGCTAATATGGCGGCTGCGGCTGCCATCTTACTAGGGGCATGATAAACTATCAACGTTCAGCGATTTAAAAAAAAACATTTTCCTCGAACGCCTAATGAGTTTAATGTGGAAACTTTTTCGGGTCACTAGGTGCTCCAAGGGTGTCTTATAGTGTTACTAGTTTTTCTTAGTAAGCCTCTGATTGGAGGCAAAGTTCACTGGACATTCAGTCACCTATACTCGTTTCTGCGTGTTATTTCATCGGGACCTATCTTTCGATGTATGATACCGTTGCATTTGAACTACCATACCAAAGCCACTTGATCTCTAAGTGGGCACTACCCGAATACAGCATGTTTCTGGCAACATTGGAGGGCAACTTTTGCAACTTTGGAGGACATAACTTTTGCTGGCAAGGCATTGCGGGAGCTTCCATTCAGAATTTTTTTTACACTTTCTTGGTTCCACCTGATATAGAAAACAGAGTATGTATAATAGTGGAGCTTATCTACTAAGAACCCCCTGTATATAGCAGCATAATATACAGCACATTGGACAGCCTGCCAGCCAGTTTCAATCGCAGGCTGCATAGCAAAGCTGTTACGGACGCGCAACAAAATTGCTGTGTTGGGGGCTGGCTGGTCCCGATGAAGCAGAAGAAGAAGAAGACGGCCGACGGAGACGTACGCGGCCGGCGGGGACATCGACCAGCCCGAACACGCGGGCCAAAATTACGTTTTCTTTGAAAAACCATTAGCCTTTTAGTTAAGATCCTGCCGCCCGGTTCTTGGCCGATCCCCCTTTGTGGGTGTGCGCCAGAGTGTCAAGGATCATCATCATCATCATCATCATCATCAACGCGGGTTGGCGCGTAGCGCCGAAAGACGTGTTCGGGCTGGTCGGGTCCCCGCCGGCCGCGTACGTCTCCGTCGGCCGTTTCTTCTTCTGCTTCGTCGGAACCAGCCAGCCCACAACACAGCAATGGCGACGAGGACATGTAAGAACCCGTTTCGTTCTCCGTGTTCTTTTTCTTGCTTCTAATGGACCTACCCGGCTAACCCTAGACGCTCTTTATTCCCTGCAAGGTGGCTACTGCGTGCTGCGTCGCTTGATTTCTTCATTCAGCTACGCCGCCTCTGCCTTCATCTTCAAATAGTGTACTGGCGTCATTTTCTTCTCGTCTTCACCTCTCCATTCTTATTGCTTGAAATGGCGTCTCCCATTCCACTTCCCCTATTTCTTCATTCGCCCGGAGACCCGCCACTTCCGTGGGCGGACTGGAAATTGGTATTTCAGGCTTACGCAGACGCGGTCGGGGAGGACGCCAGCAAGCCCGAGCGTCGCAATGCCCTGCTGCTCAACGCGTTGGGCACTGCCGGGTTAAAGCTTTTCTATACTTTGGAAGCCACCAACGCGTCGCCGACGCCAGCGTCGGGCGATGCCTTCAAGACTGCAGTCACTCTTTTCGATGAGCATTTTAAAGATGTCTCGTGCGATTATCTCGCACGCGTAAAATTCCAAGAAAGGCGACAATTGCCTGGTGAGCCAGTCGCCGAATTCATTACTTCTCTTCGAACGCTCGCCGCGTCGTGCGGCTTCGGCGCGCTCGAGGACGATATGATCCGCCATCAGCTTTTCATCGGGGTAGTATCGCAAAACGTCCGCTGCCGCATGCTACAAAAGGGCTCCTCGATTTTATTATCCGAAGCCCTCTCGATTGCGCGAGAGGACGAGCTTATTCGCTCCCAGTTGGAGCAATTCGCTCCGCATTCAGTGCAGCAACTTTCTGCTGCCGGGGGCCAAGGCGGCGGCTCGTTTCACGGGACGCGTCAACATGGCGGCCCTTCACCTTCGTCTCGGCGCGGCGGCCAACATGGACGCCCGCCTGCACAGTCCTTCCGTGGCGGCCAACATGGCGACCTCTCTGCGTCGCGGGGGCGAGGAAACCGACAATATGGCGAACCCATTCCACCAAATTCGGGTTTTCAGGAACAGCACCGAGCTCCTAACTCGTGTTCGCAATTTTCTTCTTCAAGCGCAACCGCGCATTGCTTTCGTTGCGGTTCGGCTCGGCATTTAGCCAATTTTGCGCAGTGTCCCGCGAGAAACCGCACTTGTCTGCGTGCGGAAAAATCGGACATTTTCAGTCCGTATGCAATTCCCGTCCAGCAATCTTCCGGAACCAGTTTCTTCGTCCGCTCCTTCGAGCACTGCACAAACCAATACGGTCACTGTTTTAAATGTGGACACTACGTCCGAGCCCAGCATCGTAGTTTCAGTGGGCCATGTGCCCTTGTCATTTCTCGTAGACACTGGTGCCTCAGTCTCTTTAATCAGTGCCGCTGACTTCCATAGTCATTTTTCCAACATTCGGCTTTTACCTTCAAACGTGGTTCTACAAACGTATTCCAAGGAAACGATCGATAATTTAGGTCAATTTACAGCTCAGGTTTCCTATCACAGTCGCACTGCTTCCATTACTTTTTATGTAACAGCCAATGGCAGCTCGCTTTTGGGACGTGATGCAATCAGGGCTTTGTCCATCAACATCATTGGTGCGTCTATGACGTGTGCTCAAGTCGACGTCCAAGATGATCTTCCGGCCAACGCGCCTTCTGAATTCCATCACCTGTTCACCCGTGAACTGGGTTGTGTGCGTGGTTTTGTGCATAAAGTGATGCGTCGACCAGGTGTGTGCCCTGTGCGTGCCAAGCTGCGCCGCATTCCTCTTCTTCTCCGTGAGCAAGTCTCTGCGGAACTGTCTCGCCTTCAAGCCAGCGGAATCATCGAGCCTGTCTCTGCTTCCGACTGGGTTTCTCCACTGGTCGTCGTCAAGAAAAAAGATGGATCCCTTCGACTATGCGTCGACTTACGAGAACCAAACAAAGCGATCGTCGTAGACGGGTTTCCACTTCCTCACATTGAAGAACTGCTTCATCAGCTCTCTGGAGCGGCGTGTTTCTCCAAGCTGGACCTCGCGTCCGCTTATCACCAAGTTGAACTTTCTGAGTGCAGTAGAGACTTAACCACATTTGTATCGCACGAAGGCTTGTTTCGGTTTCGCCGCGTGTGTTTCGGGCTTGCATCTGCCCCTGCAGTGCTTCAGAAAATGATGTCAATTATTCTTAAGGGTTGTAAGGGCGCCCTTTGTTACTTGGATGATATTTTGGTGTGGGGACGTACTCGCGAAGAGCACGATGCTAACTTGCATACTGTTCTCAACCGCATCAGTGAATGTGGTATGAAACTTAATAACAAGTGCATTTTTTCTGTGAATGAGTTACAATTTCTAGGACATAATGTCAGTTCCCGCGGTTTGACACCTGTTGAATCTAAAGTTCAGGCCATTGTCAATGCCCCACGGCCTACTGATGTTAAAACCTTGCAATCTTTTTTTAGGTCTTGTTGGTTATTATGCCAAGTTTGTTCCTCACTATGCTGATGTTGTTGAACCACTGCGTACTCTACTTCGTCAAGCACAGCCTTTTAACTGGTCAGCTGAAGCTGAGCAGAGCTTCATTCGAGTAAAGTCAATACTGGCCTCAAAGCCAGCTGTTAGTATTTTCAATGAGAAGCTTCCCATCGTCATCACGACGGATGCGTCCGATGTTGGACTAGGAGCAGTGTTTCAACAACTCAGAGATGATCAGCTGATCACTATTGCTTTTGCATCTCGTACATTGACCCCTGCTGAACGCAGATATTCAGTAGGAGAGCGTGAAGCTCTCGCTTGTCTTTTTGCCTGTGAGAAATGGCATGTTTACTTGTGGGGCCGGCACTTCACATTACGTACAGATCACCAAGCACTAGTTGCTCTTCTTTCTGCAGGATCCGAAGGCCGCCGCCCCATTCGCATTTCCCGTTGGTGTGCCAAACTCATGTATTATAATTTCAGTGTTCAATATTGTAAGGGTTCTAATAACGTGGTTGCTGATGCACTGTCGCGCCTTCCTCTTCAGATACCGGTTACTGAAGAGTGGGATGAGGAAGTTGTTTCATTAGTTACTTCCTGCATTACTAAAGCTGAGCTTCAGGCAGCTACAGCTGCAGATTCCACTTTGTCTCAAGTTCTCAAATATTTACTTGAAGGATGGCCTTCCAAAGGTGCTCTTGCTTCTGAATTCTTGCCTTACTTCGCAGTCCGACAGGAACTGTCTTGTGTCGAGGACTTGCTTTTCCGCGATGAACGCGTGATTCCCCCTGCTTCTTTCCGTAACAAGCTGATACAGCTTGCCCATGAAACCCATCCAGGCATTGTCCGCACCAAACAGAATCTCAGAGACAGGTACTGGTGGCCAGCTTTAGATAAGCAGGTTGAGCATGCAGTTTACAACTGCCATATATGGCAGGCAGCTGACAAGTCTGCCAAACCTGCATTTTCTCCGTTGCAGCCAGTTCAGTGGCCTGATCGGCCTTGGCAAAAACTCGGCATGGACATCATCGGTCCTTTGCATAATGTTCCGCAAAATGCCCGGTTCATTGTTTCTCTCATTGACTACCATTCCAAATGGCCAGAAATTTGTTTCACACATACGGTTACTTCTGAGGTCATCATTGAGTTCCTGTCTTCAATCTTCAGCCGGGAAGGTTTTCCTGATGCCATAGTTACGGACAATGGTCCACAGTTTCAGTCCCAACATTTCGAGGCTTTTCTTTCACAACGAGGAATTCAGCACTTGAGGTCATCAGTTTTCTATCCCCAATCAAATGGGCAAATCGAGCGCTTTAATCGCGTTCTGAAGGAACATATCCAGATCGCCCAATTAGAGCACCGTCCCCTCAAGCAAGTCTTGACGGAATGTTTAGCTTCGTACAGGTTCACACCACAAGGCACCACTGGAGTGTCTCCTGCTCAACTTCTCCACGGTAGGCAACCGCGAGTTGCTCTCGACATAGTCTCTTTGCCTCGTAACATACCAGTGTCTTCTTCTGATCAAATCCGCACCAGGATTTTTTCTCGTCAACAAGCAATGAAAAAGTATGTCGACACCCGTCGAGGTGCAAAGCAGTCCAAAGTTCGCACTGGCGATTTAGTCAAGGTTCGTGTGCCAGGCAAGCGGCCCAAGTATCGCGGTCCTTACAAAGTCTTCGGTCAGGTTAGCCCCACTTCTTTTCGCTTAAGTGATGGTAACATCTGGAATTCTTCGCGCCTTGTTATTTTTCATACGGATTCGCCTTCAACACCTAAAAGTCTTCCTCATCACGTTCTGTCCACGCCTTTCAACTATGCATCAGATTATTACCTGTGGCCTCCATGTACAGGCATTTCTTCAAGGGGGGAGGAGTTACCAGTCGGTGTCGCTGGTTCAAGTACACCAAGTCATACTGTTCACTTCGAACCTTCAAATACGGCTGATACCGTTGAACCAGACTCCGCCCCGCAAAATTCTTCCGAAGCTCATGCTGCGAGCTCTGATGAGACCCAGAATTTTAACGCTCGTTCAGAACCTTCACAACTTTCTTCTCCTCTTGCACCCGATTCTACACCCAAAGGGGCCCGCCCTAAGCGGAAGCGGCAGAAGCCGCGTCGGTACGATGACTACGTGACGTAGCACTAGAAATCTATATTGTACTGAGTTGTATAGAATTTTTTAGTGAATTTTCAGGACTTCCAATGTACATATTTCAGTGCATTTTCAAGACTCGTAGTGTGTGAGTTCAGTGTGCCGTGTTTTGAATTTTCTTGTGTTCTAACGTTCATACCTTGTATATACTTTTGTATCGATTATGTATAAATATAAACAGTGTATAGGTGTGCTTTTTTCGAGGAGGGGATGGTTGTTGTGTTCAGTTTCGGTTTCGAATTGACATGTGAGGATGCCAGGGGGCGCCGCTCTGGCATCCGGGACTTCAAGGCGACTGTAAAATAAAAGAGTGTGTGTTAGGTAGCCGTGGAGTGCGGTTGTGCTTTCTTTCGGCGCGTAGCGCCAAACCACGTGTTCGGGCTGGTCGGGTCCCCGCCGGCCGCGTACGTCTCCGTCGGCCGTTTCTTCTTCTGCTTCGTCGGAACCAGCTGTAGCGGACGCTGAGTGCTATGTTAATCCTCTAATGGATGGCGCTGTCGGCATGCGCGCGCCACTTCATGTGGGGTATATAGCAGGGGGGCAGTTCGGAATAAAGGGGTCTTCTTGTTGTTGCTATGAGCCATGCTCGTGTCTTACTCGGCGTCTCTGAACATGGTGTCAGAAGTGGGCGTCTAACGCAGAGTTATGGAGGAGACAGACGCCGGACCTTCTCAGCTCAACTTCATTCACGTCGGTACACCGGGACTTCAGCCTCCGTCGCCTTTCAACTTCACCAGCCCTGGGGAATGGACAACATGGATAACGAGGTACGAAGATTACGCCTTCGCGGCCGGTATCAACACAGCCACCGACGAGGTGCAGGTGCGAACTCTTTTATATTGCATGGGTTCCCAAGCACGTAGCGTCTTGTCGTCGCTAGGACTGTCTGCTCCGGAAAACCGCCCGTTTGCGGAAGTCAAGGCTAAGCTCACTTCGCATTTTGTCCACCCTATCAATGAGATTTACGAGAGCCGCCGATTTCACCGCCGAGTGCAACAACTTGGGGAGCCGGTCGATGAATTTTTCACCGCGCTCAGGAATCTTGTCAAGCGTTGTGGGTACAACAACGCCGAGATCGAAGACCGCCTTGTGCGAGACAAGTTTGTCGTTGGATTGCGGAATGAGAAGCTATCGGATCAGTTGTGCCGATGTACGAAACTTACAGCTGAGGAAGCGTTGTGCCAAGCGCGTGTTCATGAAGAAGCCGAAAAAGAGCGTCTATCCCGTGAAACTTCCAGCGAGAACGGGGCCTTTGACAGCTTAAACGTGGACGCGGCGCAACGCGCGAAGAACGCTTCATCGCGTCGCAGCAAATCTGTGCAGCCAACTCAGTCTACTTGCGATTACTGCGGCCGTGGTCACCACTCTCGAAAAGAATGCCCAGCTCGCAAGGCCACATGCAATTTCTGCAAGAAGCAAGGTCATTTTATTGCTGTTTGCCGGGCCAAGCATCGGAAAGAGCTGTTAGGCTCAGTGGAACTTCACGCGCTCAGTACGCGTCGGGCACGATATGCCGACATTCACGTGAATGGTCACCTCGCACACTTCAAGATAGACTCAGGGGCCGAAATAACGGTGGTTTCACCTTCTTTTCCGGCATTACCTACTGTTTTGGATAAAGTGGACGCCGAGGTATCTGGTCCTGGAAATCAAAGGCTGCACGTTCTGGGATCTTTCACTGCTACCTTGCAGTGGCGTAACAAAGTGTCTGTGCAAAGACTGTATGTTATCAAGAACCAGACGACACACCTCCTGGGATTACCAGCAATTGAAGACTTGGGCATCGTTCAGTTTTTGGACTCTGTGGATGGTATTCCGTCATCTCAATCAAAAATTTTTCGTGGGCTTGGCGAAGTACAGGAAGAATACCACATCCGCGTCGCTCAAGATGCTCGTCCCTTTTCATTAAGTGTTCCTCGACGAATACCTCTGCCTCTGCTAGAGCATGTGAAGAAGGAATTGGATGAAATGGAAACCCAAGGAGTCATTCGCAAGGTTGACACGCCTACCGCATGGTGTTCAGGCCTCGTCGTCGTGCCGAAGTCGTCGGGCGGGTACAGGCTCTGTGTCGACTTGACGAAGCTTAACAAGGTTATCCAGCGGGAACGCTACATTCTGCCGACAGTTGAAGACATCTTAGGCCAGCTTGGTGGGGCACAAATTTTTTCCAAGCTCGATGCAAGATCCAGCTTCCACCAAATAAAACTAACTCGTGAGAGTGAAGAACTGACGACATTCATCACACCTTTTGGCCGATATTGCTACAAGCGTCTTCCCTTTGGCATTGCGACAGCACCCGAGTATTTCCAACGCTTCATGTCGAGACTGCTCGAAGGCATCACCGGAGTCGTCAACATGATAGACGACATACTCGTCTTTGGTAGGAACCATCAAGAGCACGACCAGCGTCTAGCTGACGTCTTGGCACGGTTGACTCAAGCGGGTGTCACTCTTAATGAAAAGAAGTGTCAGTTCAGGGTCTCTTCTGTCAAGTTCTTAGGAGTTGTCGTCAGCCAGCAAGGAATTAGTCCAGACCCGGACAAAGTCAAGGCTATCATGGATCTCCCACCACCAATCGATGTTAGTGGTGTTCGCCGATTACTTGGAATGGTAAACCATGTGGCTCGATTCATTCCAAAACTGTCTGAGATCTCCGCACCTATTCGTGCACTCCTCAACAAGAACAACGCGTGGAGCTGGAGTTACAACCAAGAGGAAGCGTTCAAGAAGATAAAGTCTTTGCTCAGCTCCGACACATGTATGGCTATGTACAATCCCCATTACCCAACTATAGTATCGGCTGACGCAAGCTCTCATGGCCTTGGTGCCGTTTTACTCCAAGATCAACCGTCAGGAATTCGACGAGCAGTTGCCTATGCTTCCAGATCTCTCACTACTACAGAAGGACGCTACAGTCAAACGGAAAAGGAGTCTCTGGCTGTCACATGGGCTGTCACCAGGTTCGATCAATACCTACGTGGACTAAGCTTTGAGGTCGAATCCGATCACCTTCCGCTTGTAGCTCTCCTGTCAAGTAAAGATCTAGACATCTTGCCACCTCGAATTCAACGTATGCGAATAAAACTGATGCGCTATCAGTTCGCCGTCAAGTATGTTCCTGGAAAACTGCTAGCCACAGCTGACACACTATCAAGAGCACCCTGCGACTTGCCAACTTCTAAAGCAGTCAGCAGCTTGGAAGTCTATATAGGGGAAGTTCTCAAGGAGCTACCTTTACAACTGGAAAATCAGCTGGACGAGATCCGTCGTCTTCAAGCTCAAGATAGCGAGTGTTCTTCTATTATGACTTATTGTGAGAAAGGCTGGCCGTCCAAGAAGAGAGTTCCGACCCATTTAGCACCATACTGGAAGGAGCGAGAAAGACTGAGTGTGTACGATGGGTTACTCTTACTGGATCGCCGCATTGTCATCCCGTCAGCCCAACGCAAGGACATTCTCGCACTACTGCACGAAGGACATCAAGGTGTCCGCCGCTGTCAAGAGCGCGCCCGCGAGTGCGTTTGGTGGCCCCATTGCAGCCAGCATATTGAGGACCTTGTGGCTCAATGTGCTAAGTGTGCTGAGACGCGAGCCTTGCGTTCTGAGCCACTGTCACCAACGCCAACACCGGAACGACCATGGCAACGCCTGGGAATCGACTTGTTCCACCTGGAAGGACGCGACTACGTCCTCATTGTCGACTACTACTCCCGATTTCCAGAAATAGTCACACTGGGAACTTCATCAGCAAAAGCGGTTGTTGCTGCGGTCAAGAGTTGTTTCGCCCGTTTTGGGATACCAGACGTTGTGCGGACGGACAATGGACCTCAATTCTCGTCCAAGGAGTTCGCCGACTTTGCAACGGCGTATCGATTCTGCCACGAGACCAGCAGCCCTCGATACCCTCAGAGTAACGGAGAGGTAGAGCGCATGGTGCGTACCGTGAAAGATTTGCTGAAGAAAAGCCCGGATCCGTACCTCGCTCTACTCGCATACCGAGACACACCTGGAGTTTCGGGCGTCTCTCCAGCTCAGTTACTCATGGGAAGGAGACTACAAACTCGTCTTCCGGTTCTGCCTGAACGACTTCTTCCGGCCTTACCCAATCACGAGGAATTTCAAGCACAGGATACTGCAGCGAAGTTGAAACAGGCGAAGGACTACAATAGCCGTCACAGTACTACTCCTCTGATTTCTCTCAGTATGGGGGAGGACGTGTGGATAAAGGATTTAGGTTGCAGCGGTCGTGTCCTCAGCCCAGCTCAGCGACCAAGGTCATATGTGGTCGAGACTCAAAGTGGTGTTGTCCAGAGGAACCGTTGCCATCTGGTGCCGTTTGTAGATGACCAAAATGTCCAACAGCAAGCATCAATGGCTTCATCACCGACGCATGGAACCTTGTCATCAAATCCGCCAAGAGACTCAGCCTCGACCTCAGCGTCGGAATCATTGTCTCCAAGTGCTTCAAGTGCTTCGTGCGCATCACCTGTGCCGCCTGTGAAGATGCCTCCCTCACCTGAAGTGCAGACGCTACCTGTGCAAGCAAGTGCGCCTCAGTGTGATGAACCTAAGCGTACGCGTTCTGGCCGTGCCGTGAAACCACCGCGCAGGTTGAACATGTAACTATCCCGGGAGGGAAGATGTAGCGGACGCTGAGTGCTATGTTAATCCTCTAATGGATGGCGCTGTCGGCATGCGCGCGCCACTTCATGTGGGGTATATAGCAGGGGGGCAGTTCGGAATAAAGGGGTCTTCTTGTTGTTGCTATGAGCCATGCTCGTGTCTTACTCGGCGTCTCTGAACACCAGCCAGCCCACAACACAGCAAAAATATGGTGAATAGATGTTTAATACCACAAAATCCAGCATCGTGTTTGGCCCACCCATAATGAGGAGAAAACAAAGAAGATGCTAACGCTCGTGACGCTATTGCACGTGAGGGCGCGCAGCGCGAGCAGAACGTGACTTCTCAAAGCCGTGGCAAGCCCACGTCGATCTGTCCGCCATTCGAGTCGGCGGGCACCGAAAGAGATACCGTCTGGGTCAATCTTCAGGATCCGGTGATGAGGCTTAAGCAAGACGAGTCCCTAGGAAAGCAGTTGGAAGACGCCTGCTTTATGATTTTTCCTGCTTCGGTACAGTGCTTCTCCGTCGACTACATCGGCGCGGCCAGCGACTTCTGGAGTATCAACTATGCACTAGAAACGACACGTCAGAGGTTCGATGCTTTCGTAACCGAAGTCGCCGAAGAAAAACGCCGCAGAGCTCTGCGACTGCACTTGATTTTGCCCTTCGGAAATTGTTGTCCTATCGGACGATGCTTTCCTTTCCACGGACCTGTCTCGCGATCAACTGGACTCTTCGGAATCGTAGATGGCAAGTGGGTGCTCGCTCGGAGTCGTTCGATCCACTCGTTGCGGCTGCGAACGCGCCCATTACCAGCCCTACATGCAGCGAGGCTCCGAGACTTCTGGTGTGGCACCGAAGATCTCCGATCGCAGAGGCCACGCTTCACAGGAGTCCATCTCGCCCACCCGAAATCGACGCCGACGCGCGTCGGTGTCGGTCATAGCGTTGTCGCGTAACGGGCGTCCATCGGCGAGCGGATAATGTCGGCTGTGACCTGGCGCACGAGGTGGGAGTATCGTCGTAGTCGTCGCCGTCGTCGTCCAAACACGGGAAGCAAGATCGGGAAACCCGCGGTTCGCTTAGTTACAGTGATTACGACGGTACGATGATGACGAACAACTTCCGGAGTCTTCTTTGCCTTGCGCTCAACAGCGGGGCTGCTTTGCTCGCACCTCTAAGAAGCTTCTACGTGCCGTCGTGTATGCCTTGTTCGCGTCGGTGGTGACACCCTTGAAAGTGTGAAACTTGCGATGCATGGCAGCGGTACATGGGCGCGCCAGTGTGTGAAGCGGCCGGCTGCAGAAATCCAGTGCCAAGGAGCACAAATTGTTCAAGGCCGGAAAAGCTGCGAGAGTTCTCCGCGCAGATAATTCTTTTTTTGTTACATTATCTTGCTTTAGTGTCTTTGTTTTGGTTGCATATTTTATGAAGTTTGTTATGTTGAATAAATATTCGAATCGAAAACAACTTTTAGTCGTCACTGTTTGTGGCACGGAGTTTGGAGCCTGCTATACAAACCCCCTAAGACGAGACCCTACCAAATAGTGTGAGATGTGCTCGTTGGAGAGAACGATTGAAATAATAAACCTATCGGTGCGCAAATTTGGACGACCCGAATCGTAACGAAAAAAAATTTTACTTATCTTACCCGCAGGCCTTGACTGCTGAAGCGTTCGGAGATGATAGGCTCAAATAACTAGTAACTACATTAGCAGTGTTGCCTTTTTGTTGTAGTTGTAACAGTTTATGGTATAGTGAAACTTTTGACTAAATCTGTGTTGTTTTGTGACACTTTCATTTCGTCTTGACCCCCAAGAAAATCTTTTAGCAGCTTGACTGTTGTCGTGAAGAATTTCATTGCCACATAAGCATAATTTTCACTCCAGCAATCTACCTGGAGGAGATGAATCACCTCAAAATTAACAAAGTTTATTCAGACGACGCCGTTTTTGAGACGTGAGTTCAGATCAGCGGTTAAGAGAGAATAAAACGCTTATTAGATTTTCTGCGAGAATAGATCGGTGAGTAGGGTCCTAAGTGAGGGATCTCATTGGTGTGGGCCACTGTCTTAGCACATTTCACGAGGGCTTTTTGGTGTCTTCAGATCCAAGCTCGACAGAGCTGCTGTACACCCTCCCATGTTCTTTCGTGTCCTGGGCTGCAATGGGGAAGGATTGAGGCACGACCACAAAGGACAATGCCATTTCACTGCCTTTCGTTCCCCCTCTTGCTTTTTCAGAAGAAATTGCAGAAGTGGCAATTGCGTCGTCAGTTTCGGATTGGTATTTTTCAATTCGTTTACCTGCATTTGCCTCTATTTATAAAGCGGAATCGCTTGCAATTGCTTTAACATTACGCAAAATACCCTTATCAATAACAGAATATGTCATTCTGACAGACTGTCTATCTGTTCATTGACTGCATCTAATATGTCGAATGCCTTAGGTGTTTTGTGCTCTCCCAAGATATGTCTCATTCGATAGGGGTGGGTGCCAGATGACAGAACTTTAACCCTTAGTGATGCAGGCTTGCAGTGGCATAACTTGATGGTATCATACTTTCTATATTGCCGACGCTGGAATTTTTTTCTGCGGCACGATTTGGAAAAATTGCCACATTGGATAAGTTTGCTGAGTCTTGTTTGGCAACATCTGAATTTCTTTATCTGAACTGTCCTTAGAAAAATATGTGGTGCCATTCCAGAACGGCAGAAATATCAGTTACCAAACTACCACGATGAGTTCCACCCACTGGACTTTTACCTGCACAGGTCTCTTTTGCTGCAGTCACCCTTATGCCTCCACTACAACGAAAATGAAACTCTTCACTATTTACTTTTATCATGCGTATTATTTACAAATCAAAGAAAAATATTGTTAGAAGAACCTCTCCATAGGATAGCTATAAATTTATCTTTTCCGGTGGTGCTTTCAGTTGGAGCAACTGAAAAGGGCTTTTACTGCATGAATGTTTGTGAAGCCGCATGCGATTTCCTTAAAAAAAAAACAAGACAGAGAGAATGCTAAGCATAGGCTTTATTATGTTTTTTTAACCCTACTAGGAAGACGGAATAACCTTATTCAAAGTCCGGCAAGTTGGTTGGTCGGGCCAATGGCCTCGTTCATGTTACGGCAAGAAGTCTGTATCTTGGCGGCATCCTCAGCCCGCTGCACGGCCCACATCTTATATTCGAGAGCGGGGTCGTCTGGCGAATTCCATTATGGATTTCGTTTTATTGTGCTATCAATTATATGGACACTCTCAGCTGCAATTCGCGGTCGGCGTCAATGTCATGCACCCTATATGTGTACGTATTTATATATGTGAAAACGCAAGAACAAATTGGCCCCATATATCTGCGTGTTATAATGTAAATGTCAACGAAAGACGATAGTCTTGCGTCTGGAGAGAGTGAACAAAACGTTTATTTGATGTTCTGCGAGAAAAAATCGGTAAATGGTTTTCTGGAGGCGCTGCGTTAGAGTGCCTCGAGCAAGCAGTGGAGGATAACGAGCGCATCTAGTCACGTCACACGTGAGACATGAGCGCTATCTGGCAGTTATCTTGGAAAACGAAGGGCGTGTGCCCTGCGCGCCCGTCTCGGATGTGATAAGATGTAAAACACAAAGTGACAGGTAGGGGCCACCACGGTGTCGCCTTTGCAAAGAGTTGGAGACACTTGCCTTTTCGTGCAAGCATTGCCTGGTCAGCGCAACGTGATAAAAGATATGATCCTTACAATTACTTATGGGTGCCTTGTCTAGTAAGAGACACACATACAAAATATAGACATGTTGTTATGGTGCCTCAAATATGCGCAATAATTGCGTTTTAATTGACAATCGCACAAGTATGAACGCTGAATCTTGAGCTATATTGGTGGGCGCTGTCGATGGGGTCAGCCGTTTGGAGTATCGTTTGACCACTTTGGTGCTGTTTAGGGTACCGATAAGGGCGGACAAACAGAAATTGGACAAACAGACAGACAGACAGACAGACAGACAGACAGACAGACAGACAGACAGACAGACAGACAGACAGACAGACAGACAGACAGACAGACAGACCAAACTTATTTGCGCCGAAGGTCTTCAAAACACTGTCGTTTTTAAAATTACAGAAAAAAGACTCCTGCGCGCGAAATCTGTCGAGAAACCTTCGCCTCGTGAATGCGAAGCATTCACCACTGAGCTACCGAGATGTACCCCCTTCAAAGTTCAGACAGCAAACTAATCATATCTACCACTCACCGCTGTTGGTGGGCGTCTCGCGGGAGAACTATTTCGTGTTTTGAGCATTATCATCGAAATGGCGCAGTGAGCGTGCGGCGACTTTCATCTCTCACGCGTTCTTTGGCCCGCGTAGAGAATAAGGGGGTGTACGCTCGATCGCGCGCCCTTATCTTGCAGTGGGGAGAATTGTACGTTTTGGCTGGCCTTTGGGTTTCGTCGGAACGATTGTGTTGCTACCGGGCGCACGAAGGTTACTGCGATCGTTGCACAGCCTCCGTTTGCGAAAAGGGTGCGCTTTTCAGACACAACGATGTCACAACTGAGACGCTTATTCCGTTAACCTGTGCCTGTGACTACGTTTCGTGCGTGTTTTGTGCGTGAGAAACGCGGGGAATGTTTCTATCTTCTTGCCATTCTGCGCGTGGCCTTCCGACTGTTTTGTTTTGTTTTGTTTCCCTGGGAGGCTGGCTCATACCCACTCAGGGGGATTGGCCAAGAAAGCGTAGTGCAGTTTTTCTGTATTCATTTTAACAATGCTTAATGAATTGATATTATAATGAGATTAATGTAAAAATAAAAACAACACAAAAAGAGCAAACGAAAAAAAATCAAGTTGAGCAATTTTGAGATTTGAGGTGTTATGATTAGTCCTCAGCTGCGTTTACTTCACTCTGCCCTGGGGAGTAATAAATAATTTTTTTTTGATTGAAGATCACAATGGTATACGCTTGGTTGCCGGAATATAATTGCAAACGGCATTGAAAGCATCCCTGTGGCAATGTCCCAAAGCTGAGGCGCCAAAGCTTAGCGCCGTTTCCGCCGTTAATCTAAGGCCTATTTTCCGAAATGGCATAACTAGTAACCTTTTTCTGAGTATCTCGTAGCGGCGACAATACAAAAAATAATGATCTAGTGATTCCATTTCTCCGCAGAATGCGCAGAGGGGTGATGTTGTCTGACCAGCTCTGTGTAGATACAGGTTTAGAGGGGGGACACGACATCGAAATTTAGTAATTAAGACTTCGAGCTTTCTGGACTGACTCCAGTGGTGTTGCCATGGAAACATGAGGTGGTTATAGTCTGTCCGTGTAATTACTTTTTCTATCGTATCAGTGGAGATCGCTGATTTTCGATATCTTATTGCCGTGATATATTCAACATCTGGCAGTATGGACAAAACTGGCCCATCAAGTGCGGCTCGTGCTAAGGAATCGGCCAATTCATTTAATCTTAATCCACAGTGTCCCGGAACCCATAGTAATCTCAGGAGTCTCAACTGAGGGGGTACTAATGTTTTGAATGTGCTTAGGATTCGAGAGTTCTCTGAAGCCGTCAGAGCTGCACAAACTGAAAGAGAATCCGTCATTATTACTGCGTTGTTTTGATTTGATGGAAGTTTTCGAAGAGCTAAAATAATCGCCAAGAGCTCCGCTTCAAAAACTGGAGTAAAATCAGGCAGTCTCACTGAAAAGGACCAGTCAAGCAAATCAGACGCAATGCCTACACCTGCCTTTTGATTATTTACGGAAGCATCTGTGGCTATTATATTTTTAGTTTTGCATGCTCCAAGTAATCTAATAATATGTTATTTAAAAATTTGAGGGATTGTAATTTGGCGTTTTGGGGGAATATATCATCATACTCAATAATAACATGACAATTCGAGTCATTAGTCTCAATTACATTTCTAATGTTCACATTTATACTTTGTAGATTTTTTTGTACAAACATTATCTGAGGTGTATGAAACCGTGGCCAATGAGCAAGAAAGAAGGCGTCTGGGTTTGCGATAAAAGCATATTGAGATCTTCTTGCCGGTAAGCTATAAAATTTTAAAAATGCTTGTACGGTCAAAATTTGAAATCGACAAAGTAGTGTAGGCAGGCGCGCTTCCTGGTACAGTACGTTGATAGCCACAAATCTAGGGAGTCCCAGACACATTCGCAGTGCTTCTCGCTCCAAGACAACTAGAGGTTTCGTTTTATAAGCAGGGCCACCCGAGAATAATATGCAGCCAAATTCCATGATGGGGCGCACGTACATCTTGTACAACGTTATCAAGGTGTGCCTCAGTAATCCATATTTCCGGTTACTTAGCTTGTGTAGTAAGCCTGAAGCCCGCTGTGCTTTGGTAGTTATATACTCTATGTGTGGACTCCAGTTAAGTTTGTCATTATAAATGATTCCCAAATATTTTATAGAGTCTACTTGCTAGATGGGTTCCTGTTTATATAGAATTAAAATTGAAATTGGTTCTGCAAGCGGAAATGCCATGAGCGCGCTTTTGTTGACATTTAACGATAACGAAATCGACTGCAACCAAATTTCTAACATGTTAATATATCTTTGTAATTTAAGTTGTAGTGAGTAAATATTACAGTCAGCAGCAAAGAGTGCGATGTCATCAGCTTAAATGTAGACAGTAACTTCTTGATCTGTTGGAATTGTGCTCATTAAAGCATTAAATAATATTGGAGATAAGACTGCTCCTTGGGGAACTCCGCGCGTTTGTTTAAATCTAGATGAGGAACATCCATCCTTGACGCAGAAGAATTCTCTTGATTTTAAGAATTCTGCCACCCACTCAATAAAATATTGTGGGAAGTTCAATCTCTCTAGCGTATTGAACAATATGAAGTGCTCCACACTGTCATACGCCTTGGCTATGTCAAGCGTTACTAAAGCAGCGTATTGCCTTCTTTTACACGCGAGCTGTATTCGGCTCTCTAAATCAGCATGGGCACACCAAATTGAGAAATCACTACGAAAGCCGATTTGGTTCGGTTTTATTACTAAATTGTTTGTCATCCAGATACTTACTCGGCTATGAAGGACCCTCTCTACTAGTTTGACCATGTTAGATGTTAGAGAGATTGGTCTGATATTATCGACTGTTAATCCTCCACCCGGATTTTTTAGTATAGGAATCACCTTTGCTATCCTCCAATCCTGCGGCACCCATGAGTTTTTTAAGGAGTAGTTAATAAAATTGGCGACGTCCCGAGGCGATAAATTGAACAGAATTTTAATCATGGCTACTGTGATCCCATCTGGGCCAGGAGATGCACAGGGTAAATGTTTAATCACGTTGGATACTTCAGTCTGTGTCACTTCTTCAAAGTCAGACCTTGTCGTAGACTTGTGCCAGTTGTTTGGCACTACTGAAGTGAATCTGCTTTCCAGACCTTTACCTATTGCCTCTAAGGTAGTGGTCATTTCTTGTGCCGACAGATTATCACAAGCTACATTAACTGGTGATGGCAAGATTTTCCGAGCTCTCATATATCGGAACAGTGCTTTTATATGTTTGGGCTTCGACAGGTATTCATAATGTATTTTGTCATAATCTTGTTTAGCTTGAGCTACCGTTCTTTTAAAGCCCGCAGCAATGAATTTATAATCGGCCCAGTTTTGTGGGGATTGATTATGTAAGAGCTGCTTCCAAGCTGCCTTACGTCGTCGGTGCTCTCTTGTACATTCATCATTCCACCAACGGCTATATACTCTTTTTGTGGATTCAACAGTAAATTCGGCTCTTTTGTAGGATCTTTTAATGACTGCGTTTATTTTCAGTGCTTTTTTATCATCGCTCTCTTCTGAGTGAGTAGCCAGTGCTGACTTCTAGTCATTCCTAAATTTAGTGTAATTTACAAATACTCTTACATTTGAACAAGATGGAATTATCGGACAAAAAAATTCAAAACTTATCGGTAAGTGGTCACTGTTGGTGCCACAGTCCAGCGCTTTCCAAGAAGAAGTAGTAATGGCTGAACTGACAAAACTTAAATCTAAGGCCGACCTGTAGTGAGTACGAATAAATGTGGGGGTTCTCACGTTGAGGCACGTCAGGTCATTATCCATTGTCCACTCCCACAATCGTTTCCCACTAAGATCAGTTCTAAAACCCCAACTCGTGTGGTGAGAATTAAAGTCTCCAACTAAAACTTTGTCTTTGCACCATGATTTTGTAGCTAGATCCAAACTTCGTGTGTCTTGAACTCCATACGGAAAATACATATTAACTAAAGTGAAAGGAGTGCAGTTGGGCAGTGTAATGTCTACTGCCAAAATTTCGCATTCTGGCGACATATGTTTGTATGAGCATTTGACTTTCATACTAATTCTATTATTAATAAAGAGAGCTAGACCCCCACCTCTCGATGGACGGTCTAATCGAAAGGATTGGAAGTTATTTAAATGGAACAAATTATGTAGAGATAGCCATGTCTCTTGTAATGCTACAATATCAGGAGCGAATTTAGAAGTCAAGTATACCAAATCCGTAGATGCAGAATGGATTGATCGGCAATTCCACTGGAGAATCTTAAGCGACCCTATGGTTTCGAAAGAGCTGCTTCCGCTATAGCTTTCTCTAGAATGCCTTCCTTCAAGAAATCCCTCTTCGAAAGGCTCTCCTTTTCTTTCAGATACTTTTGTTCTTAGTTTGTTTCGGTGAGTTAGTTTTCTTTGACACAGGGGATCTAGATCTCTTCAGGGACCTAGGGTCCAAATCCATGTCATCGGAATCTATTGTATATGTAGGTTTGTCTTCACTTACACTCTGTATATCTACTGCAGAGGGTGCTGTAGACGGAAAATACGAGGGTGCGGTTTCAGATTCCTCATTTTGGCTGTGGACGCCTATTGCAGAGGCTCCTGCTGGCGGATAATACGATGGCGCAGTTTCAGATTCACCGTCAGCTATTGGTCGTGAACTCTCAACATGTTGGGATACTAGGCCTGACTCTCCCGTTGTACCAAATATGCGAGTCACCTGGTTAGCCAAAATTTGAGATAGAGAATCGCAAAGGTTAGAAGTCAGTCGTTTCCATGGCTTTTTCTAGAGACTTTTCTATGGCCTCCGCTATATTCAGGGAAATCGACCCATTTATTTCCGAGAGATGTCGTGCTGCAACACTGGCATACCCCTGAGTTCTAGTCTGTATTTCCGCTAGGGCTTCTCGTCGAGAACAGCGCCTACGCCCTATAATTTCAAGAATTTGCATTTCTCGAGCCTTTGCTGAACAATCAGGATTATCTGCACAGTGTTGTTCGTTGCAGAGACAACATTTTGTTGTGTTCTGGGGTTTCGGTTTCGATTTGACATGTGAGGATGCCAGGGGGCGCCGCTCTGGCATCCGATAATTCAAGGCGACTGTAAAATAAAACGAGTGTGTGTTAGGTAGCCGTGGAGTGCGGTTGTGTGCTTTTCTTTCGGCGCTACGCGCCAACCCGCGTGTTCGGGCTGGTCGGGGTCCCCGCCGACCATGTACGTCTCCGTCGGCTGTCTTCTTGTTCTTCTGCTTCGTCGGGACCAGCCAGCCCCCAACACAGCAATGGCGACGAGGACATGTAAGAACCCGTTTCGTTCTCCGTGTTCTTTTTCTTGCTTCTAATGGACCTACCCGGCTAACCCTAGACGCTCTTTATTCCCTGCAAGGTGGCTACTGCGTGCTGCGTCGCTTCATTTCTTCATTCAGCTACGCCGCCTCTGCCTTCATCTTCAAATAGTGTACTGGCGTTATTTTCTTCTCGTCTGCACCTCTCCATTCTTATTGCTTGAAATGGCGTCTCCCATTCCACCTCCCCTATTTCTTCATTCGCCCGGAGACCCACCACTTGCGTGGGCCGACTGGCAATTGGTGTTTCAGGCTTACGCAGACGCGGTCGGGGAGGACGCCAGCAAGCCCGAGCGTCGCAAGGCCCTGCTGCTCAACGCGTTGGGCCCTGCTGGGTTAAAGCTTTTCTATACTTTGGAAGCCACCAACGCGTCGCCGACGCCAGCGTCGGGCGATGCCTTCAAGACTGCAGTTGCTCTTTTCGATGAGCATTTCAAAGATGTTTCGTGCGATTATCTCGCACGCGTGAAATTCCAAGAAAGGCGACAATTGCCTGGTGAGCCAGTCGCCGAGTTCATTACTTCTCTTCGAACGCTCGCCGCGTCATGCGGCTTCGGCGCGCTCGAGGACGATATGATCCGCCATCAGCTTTTCATCGGTGTAGCCTCGCAAATCGTCCGCTGCCGCATGCTTCAAAAGGGCTCCTCGATTTCATTATCCGAAGCCCTCTCGATTGCGCGAGAGGACGAGCTTATTCGCTCCCAGTTGGAGCAATTCGCTCTGCATTCAGTGCAGCAACTTTCTGCTGCCGGGGGCCAAGGCGGCGGCTCTTCGTTTCACGAGACGCGTCAACATGGCGGCCCTTCACCTTCGTCTCGGCGCGGCGGCCAACATGGACGCCAGCCTGCACAGTCCTTCCACGGCAACCTCTCTGCGTCGCGGGGGCGAGGAAGCCGACAATATGGCGACCCCATTCCGCCAAATTCGGGTTTTCAAGAACAGCACCGAGCTTCTAATTCGCGTTCGCAATTTTCTTCTCCAAGCGCAACCACGCATTGCTTTCGTTGTGGATCGGCTCGGCATTTAGCCAATTTTGCGCAGTGTCCCGCGAGAAACCGCACTTGTCTTGCGTGCGGAAAAATCGGACATTTTCAGTCCGTATGCAATTCCCGTCCAGCAAATCTTCCGGAACCAGTTTCTTCGTCCGCTCCTTCGAACACTGCACAAACCAATACGGTCACTGTTTTACATGTGGATGGCCTCCACACTACGCCCGAGCCCAGCATCATAGTTTCAGTGGGCCATGTGCCCTTGTCATTTCTCGTGGACACTGGTGCCTCAGTCTCTTTAATCAGTGCCGCTGACTTTCATAGTAATTTTTCCAACATTCGGCTTTTGCCTTCACACGTCGTTCTACAAACATATTCCAAGGAAACGATTGATAATTTAGGTCAATTTACAGCTCAGGTCTCCTATTGCAGTCGCACTGCTTCCATTACTTTTTATGTAACAGCCAATGGCAGCTCGCTTTTGGGACGTGATGCCATCAGGGCTTTGTCCATCAACATCGACGGTGCGTCTATGACGTGTGCTCAAGTCGACGTCCAAGATGATCTTCCAGCCAACGCGCCTTCTGAATTCCACCACCTGTTCACCCGTGAACTGGGTTGTGTGCGCGGTTTTGTGCATAAAGTGATGCGTCGACCAGGTGTGTGCCCTGTGCGTGCCAAGCTGCGCCGCATTCCTCTTCTTCTCCGTGAGCAAGTCTCTGCGGAACTGTCTCGCCTTCAAGCCAGCGGAATAATCGAGCCTGTCTCTGCTTCCGACTGGGTTTCTCCACTGGACGTCGTCAAGAAAAAAGATGGATCCCTTCGACTATGCGTCGATTTACGAGAACCGAACAAGGCAATCGTCGTAGACGGGTTTCCACTTCCTCACATTGAAGAACTGCTTCATCAGCTTTCCGGAGCGGTGTGTTTCTCCAAGCTGGACCTCGCGTCCGCTTATCACCAAGTTGAACTTTCTGAGTGCAGTAGAGACTTAACCACATTTGTATCGCACGAAGGCTTATTTCGGTTTCGCCGCGTGTGTTTCGGGCTTGCATCTGCCCCTGCAGTGTTTCAGAAAATGATGTCCATTATTCTTAAGGGTTGTAATGGCGCCCTTTGTTACTTGGATGACATTTTAGTGTGGGGACGTACTCGCGAAGAGCATGATGCTAATTTGCATACTGTTCTCAACCGCATCAGTGAATGTGGTATGAAACTTATTAACAAGTGCATTTTTTCTGTGAATGAGTTACAATTTCTAGGACATAATGTCAGTTCCCGCGGCTTGACACCTGTTGAATCTAAAGTTCAGGCCATTGTCAATGCCCCACGGCCTACTGATGTTAAAACCTTGCAATCTTTTTTGGGTCTTGTGGGTTATTATGCCAAGTTTGTTCCCCCCCTATGCTGATGTTGTTGAACCACTGCGTACTCTACTTCGTCAAGCACAGCCTTTTAACTGGTCAGCTGAAGCTGAGCAGAGCTTCATTCAAGTTAAGTCAATACTGGCCTCAAAGCCAGCTGTTAGTATTTTCAATGAGAAGCTTCCCATCGACATCACGACGGATGCGTCCGATGTTGGACTGGGAGCAGTGTTTCAAAAACTTAGAGATGATCAGCTGATCACTATTGCTTTTGCATCTCGTACATTGACCCCTGCTGAACGCAGATATTCAGTAGGAGAGCGTGAAGCTCTCGCTTGTCTTTTTGCCTGTGAGAAATGGCATGTTTACTTGTGGGGCCGGCACTTCACATTACGTACAGATCACCAAGCACTAGTTGCTCTTCTTTCTGCAGGATCCGAAGGCCGCCGCCCCATTCGCATTTCCCGTTGGTGTGCCAAACTCATGTATTATAATTTCAGTGTTCAATATTGTAAGGGTTCTAATAACGTGGTTGCTGATGCACTGTCGCGCCTTCTTCTTCAGATACCGGTTACTGAAGAGTGGGATGAGGAAGTTGTTTCATTAGTTACTTCCTGCATTACTAAAGCTGAGCTTCAGGCGGCTACAGCTGCAGATTCCACTTTGTCTCAAGTTCTCAAATATTTACGTGAAGGATGGCCTTCCAAAGGTGCTCTTGCTTCTGAATTCTTGCCTTACTTCGCAGTCCGACAGGAACTGTCTTGTGTCGAGGACTTTCTTTTCCGCGATGAACGCGTGATTCCCCCTGCTTCTTTTCGTAACAAGCTAATACAGCTTGCCCATGAGGCCCATCCTGGCATTGTCCGCACCAAGCAGAATCTCAAAGACAGGTACTGGTGGCCAGCCTTAGATAAGCAGGTCGAGCATGCAGTTTACAACTGCCATATATGTCAGGCAGCTGACAAGTCTGCCAAACCTGCATTTTCTCCGTTGCAGCCAGTCCAGTGGCCCGATCGGCCTTGGCAGAAACTCGGCATGGACATCATCGGTCTCTTGCATAATGTTCCGCAAAATGCCCGGTTCATTGTTTCTCTCATCGACTACCATTCCAAATGGCCAGAAATTTGTTTCACACATACGGTTACTTCTGAGGTCATCATTGAGTTTCTGTCTTCAATCTTCAGCCGGGAAGGTTTTCCTGATGCCTTAGTTACGAACAATGGTCCACAGTTTCAGTCCCAACATTTCGAGGCTTTTCTTTCACAACGAGGAATTAAGCACTTGAGGTCATCGGTTTTCTATCCCCAATCAAATGGGCAAATCGAGCGCTTTAATCGCGTTCTGAAGGAACATATCCAGATCGCCCAATTAGAGCACCGTCCCCTCAAGCAAGTCTTGACGGAATGTTTAGCTTCGTACAGGTTCACACCACAAGGCACCACTGGAGTGTCTCCTGCTCAACTCCTCCACGGTAGGCAACCGCGAGTTGCTCTCGACATAGTCTCTTTGCCTCGTAACATACCAGTGTCTTCTCCTGATCAAATTCGTACTAAGGTTTTTTCTAGTCAACAAGCAATGAAAAAGTATGTCGACACCCGTCGAGGTGCAAGGCAGTCCAAAGTTCGCACTGGCGATCTAGTCAAGGTTCGTGTGCCAGGCAAGCGCCCCAAGTATCGGGGTCCTTACAAAGTCTTGGGCCAAGTTAGCCCCACTTCTTTTCGCTTAAGTGATGGTAACATCTGGAATGCTTCGCGCCTTGTTATTTTTCATACGGATTCGCCTTCAACACCTAAAAGTCTTCCTCATCACGTTCCCTCCACGCCTTTCAACTACGCATCAGATTTATTACCTGTGGCCTCCATGTACAGGCATTTCTTCTTCAAGGGGGGAGGAGTTACCAGTCGGTGTCGCTGGTTCAAGTACACCAAGTCATACGGTTCACTTCGAACCTTCAGATACGGCTGAGACCGTTGAACCAGACTGCGGCCCGCAAAATTCTTCCGGACCTCATGCTGCGAGCTCTGATGAGACCCAAAATTTTAACGCTCGTTCAGATCCTCCACAATCTTCCACTCAAGGTGCAGAGACACCTCATTCTACACCCAAAAGGGCCCGCCCTAAGCGGAAGCGGCAGAAGCCGCGTCGGTTCGAAGACTACGTGACGTAAAACTCTTGTTCCGAACAGTTGTGTACATTTTTTTTGTTTGTCAGTGCATTTTCAGGACTTGTAGTGTGTGAGTTCGGTGTGCCGTGTTTTGAATTTCATATGTTCTAACGTTCATACCTTGTATATACTTTTGTATCGATTATGTATAAATATAAACAGTGTATAGGTGTGCTTTTTTCGAGGAGGGGATGGTTGTTGTGTTCTGGGGTTTCGGTTTCGATTTGACATATGAGGATGCCAGGGGGCGCTGCTCTGGCATCCGGGAATTCAAGGCGACTGTAAAATAAAACGAGTGTGTGTTAGGTAGCCGTGGAGTGCGGTTGTGTGCTTTTCGTTCGGCGCGACGCGCCAACCCGCGTGTTCGGGCTGGTCGGGGTCCCCGCCGACCGTGTACGTCTCCGTCGGCTGTCTTCTTCTTCTTCTGCTTCGTCGGGACCAGCCAGCCCCCAACACAGCACATTTCTCTTCTTTAGCTTTGCAGTAATTTGTTTCGTGGTTGTCACCACACACTCGGCATCTGAGTTCTGACCTGCATCCTTTAATAGTGTGACCGTATCGCCAGCACTTCGTACACTGGAGTGGTCGCGGTGATAGCGGTTCCACTCTGTATATTATTGGCCATGCCTTGATTTCGCTTGGGAGATTCGCTCCAGCAAAGGTTACAATTACCGACTCAGTCGGCGTCTTCTGCTTCTCTACTAGTCGTGCACACCTATAAACGGAAATAGCACCAGTCACGGCAAACATCTCTAATACCTCAGACGGAGTCAAGTTAACATCGACACCGCGAACAATACCTTTCACACATGCCAGATGTGGGGGAATAAAGGCGCTTACCGGATTGGTCGCGAAACTCGAGCACTTCAATAGGTCTTGGACACAGAGCTGATCAGATGAAAAACATAGAATACCACCTCTGCCGAACTGGCGGACCTCTGTGATGCTGTGGAAGTGAGACGTCGCAGCTCTAAGCTCCGCCTGAATCACTTTCGGATTCTTCATCCTAATGAAGCCGTCATTGCTAGGGACGAGGGCCACAGGAACTGCGGGAATGCCGTTGCGTAGAAACTGATCCACTGGTATTTCCTGTGGCGGAAGTGAAGCAGACAAGAGGCAAGCCCCTGGTCCAGGTGAAGAAAACTGCATCTAAGTGAACTTTCTGGCGCTAAAAGCGCTTACGTAGCTGTAAAAGCACTAGAGGAACACCTAATAAAGACAAAGAAACCACAGCCACAACACAAACTTAGGCCAAAACCCTAGAGCAAGCACGACCAGCTACTTGCGTGTTCGAGCGTTCCGAACGGTGCCGTCCGCGTCCAATCACCGTCACTTCCGACTGTTGCTATCGCGTTCATTGCTTCGCCCTTTTTTCTTTCTTTTCATTATTTATTAAACTTTTAATCCTTCTTTTACTAATGATATGATTTTTAAACCTATATTTATAAACATACTTGGCTCGTAGCAATCTTATTGCTAAAATAAGGTACCATCTATTTCGTGGCCGACCCCACTCGGGGTCGGCCACGAAACCGCCTCACGGCCCAACCCACACGTCGTTTGAGGCGCCAATAATCCGGAAAAGAAGAAAAGGATAATGGTGACGCTACTGCGCGTGAGGGCACGTGCCACGAGCATAACGTGGCTTCGCGAAGCAGAACGCAAGCCCGCGTTCTGTTGGAGTTGGCGAGCGTCAGAAGAGGAAGTCGTGTTAAGAAGAGAGATCGTTAACACTCCCCGTTCGGTATCTAGTGATACAGTGTCAGGAAGACGAGACCCTGGGCACGCAGTCGCAAGAGACCAAGGACGACACCTACACCACCTCTTTTACTTCTTCAGCTCAGCGCTGCTTCGAAACCGACGAAGAAAAGCAGCGTTGCTCAGGCGTGGAACGGCCGTTGAGAGCCGCAACAGAGGAACAAGCAAGCAAGCAAGCAAGCAAGCAAACGCCATCAGCAGCTGCTCGAGTTACGACAACGACAGCGTTCCCTGGTACGACTCCGTCGACTACATCGGTGCCGTCAGCGACTTCTGGAGTATCAACCATGCACTGGAAACGATACGTCAGAGTTCCGATGCTTCCGTAACCGAAGACGCCGAAGACGAACGCCGCAGAGCTCTGCGAAGGCACTTCATGCTGCCCTTCGGAACAGGCATGCATATCAGACGACGTTTGCCTTTCCACGGACTGGTCTCGCGACCACTCTCCGAAGAGTCTCCGAGACTCTTCGGAATTGTAGATGGCAAGCGGGTGCTCGCTCGGCATCGTTCCATCACCTCGTCGCGGCTGCCAACGCGCCCATTACCAGCCCTACATGCAGCGAGACTCTGAGACTCATGGTGTGGCACCGAAGATCCCCGATCTTAGAGGCCACGCTATGGAGGAGTCCAGCTGATCCACCCGAAATCGACGCCGACGCACGTCGGTGTCGGTAATAGCATTGTCACGTAACGGGCGTCCATCGGCGCGCTGATGACGTTGGCTCTGACCCGGCGCACGAGACGGGAGTGTCGTCGTCGCCGTCGTCGTCCGAACAAGGGAAGCAAGATCGGCACACCCTTGGTTCGCTGAGTTGCAGCGATGATGACGGTACGATGATGACGAGCAACTTCCGGAGCCCTGTGCCTTGCGTTCAACAGCGGAGCTGCTTTGCCTCGGCACCTCTAAGAAGCTTCCATGTGCCGTCGTGTGTGCCCTGTTCACGTCGGTGGTGACACCCGTGAAAGTGTGAAACTAGCGATGCATCGCAGCGGTACATGGGCGCGCCAGAGTGCGAAGCGGCCGGCGGCAGAAATCCAGTGCCAAGGAACACAAGTTGTTCAAGGCCGGAAAAGCTGCTAGAGTTCTCCGCACAGATAATTCTTTTTTTGTTCCATTATCTTGCTTTAGTGTCTTTGTTTTGGTTGCATATTTTATGAAGATTGTTATGTTGAATAAATCTTCGAATCGAAAACAACTATTAGTCATCACTGTTTGCGGCACAAAGTTTGGAGCCTACTAAACCACACCCCCAAAGCCGAGAACTCTACCAAATGGGTGAGACCTGTGCTCGTCGGAGAGAACGATTGAAATTTTAAACCTATCGGTGCACAAAATTTGATGAACCAAATATAACGAAAGAAAATGTATCTAACCAGCAGGCCTTGACAGAAGTGGTCTACGATGATAGGCTCAAAAAGCTTGTTACTGCATAGAAGTGTTGCCATTTGGGTTGTTGTAATGATGAAGTGAAACTGTCGACTAGACCTATCCTCCTCTATGTTTCGTTGCACCTTCATTTCATCAGAGGGGACAAGAAACATTTTTGTGAGCTTGACTGCTGTCGTGAAAAATTTTAATCCGGCTGAAGATAAAGTTGGCCACCATTCGACTTACATAGCCACGGGATCACCATGGCAGAATGAAAACGTTCCCTTCGAAGAACGTTCGTGGCGGCGAAAGGGTTGTCTTAAGTGTTATTCGTAAAATAATTCCCACTCCAGCAATTCTTTTTGACGCCTCCCCCCACACCCTAAAAAAATAAAAGACGTCAAAGGTTTGAAAATTTACGCAGTTTGTTCAGACAGCGCTATCTTTGAGATGTGATCGATACCAAGAACTGAGGCATGATAGAGTGCACTCTAGACACTACCACATATGAGAATCTTATTTCAGGGCCTCGCATCGTCATTGTTTGTCTTTGTTCGCGCAGAGCGAGCGAAGATGTTTGCGTAGGTTAGGTGCAACTCTGTGGAGGCCAGCCAGACTTCTTGCAATGAATGCGTTCACAATAAGAGACATCACGATTCTTTTTTCATGTGAGACATGACTTCTTTTCCTCTTGGAGCTAAGTAATAAATGAAGGTGCTTGGTGTGTCGGAGATAAATACGCCCCGTTCTACGGCTGTCTATAAATATTTGTATGAATCAGATAGCGGCCCGCGGTGTCGCCGGCACTTCTTCGGATCGTTAAAGTTCTTCGTACCATACTTAACGTATCTTCTGATTTCTTGATGTTTTATGTGAAGCCTTTCGCGATGCTGTGCGTTTGTGCTCGTCTCGCAACGACTGTTTACAACGATGAAAGCCAAGAACGAGACGCGTGTAGTCAGACATATCGCCGACCAAACTTCTTCCACAGCGTTGCAGACCAAGGAGAATGTTTTTTTTTAAACAAGATATCTGGAGTGCAGGTTATTGCCCAGGAATAAAGCCGTGCCGGTGCTAATATGGCGGCTGTGGCTGCCATTTTACTAAAGACATGATAGACTATCAATGTTTTGTGATTAAAAATGGAGCGCTATCCCTCGAACGCCTAACGAGTTGAATGCAAAACTTTTCTGGGTCACATAGTGTTGCAAGTGCGTCTTAGTGTTACTAGTTTTTCTTAGTAAGCCTCTGGTTAGAGGCAAAGTTTATTGGAGATTCAGTTACCTATGCTCGTTTCTCCTTCTTATTTCGTCGGGAGCTATCTTTTTGATGTATAATACCGTAGCATTTACACTAACTTATCGAAGCCACTTGATGTCTAAGTGGGCACTTTTCCAGAAAAGAGCATGTTTCTGACAACTTTGGAGGGCAAAAGCTGACATTACTTTTGCCGGCAAGGCATTGCGGAAGCTTCCATTCAGAATTTCTTTAAAAACCTCCTTAGTTTCACCTGATGTAGGAAACAGAGTATATGTATAGTATATATATGTATGTATATGTATATGTATAGTAGTGGAGCTTACCTACTAAGAGCTCTTTGTATATAGGAGCATAATATACAGCACAATGGACAGCCTGCCAGCCATTTCCAATCGCAGGCAGCATAGCAAAGCTGTTACGGACGCGCAACGAAATAAGGTGAATAGATGTTTAATACCACTTATCTCCAGCATCGTGTTTGGCCCAACCATAATGTGGAGAAAACAAAGAAGACGTTAACGCTCGTGACGCTATTGCACGTGAGGGGCATGCAGCGCGAGCAGAACGTGACTTCACGAGGCGTAAGGAGAGCCCACGTCGTTCTGTACGCCATTCGAGTCGGCGGGCACCGAAAGAAATACCGTCTAGGTCCACCTTCAGGATCTGGCGGTGAAGGATGAGCAAGACGAGTCTCTGGGAAAGCAGTCGGAAGACACCTGCGCCATCACGTTTCCTGTTTCAGCTCAGCACTGCTTCGAAACCAACGAAGAGAAGCAGGGTTGCTCGGGCATGGAACGGCCGTTGAGAGCCACAACATGGGAACACGCAAGCAAGCAAGCAAACGCCATTCGCGGCTGCTCGAGTTACGACCACGACAGCGTTCTCTGGTACGATTCCGTCAACTACATCTGCGCGGCCAGCGACTTCTGGAGTATCAACTATGCACTAGAAACGACACGTCAGAGGTTTGATGCTTTCGTAACCGAAGTCGCCGAAGAAGAACGCCGCAGAGCTCTGCGAGTACACTTGATTTTGCCCTTCGGAAATGGTTGTCCTATCGGACGATGCTTTCCTTTCCACGGACCTGTCTCGCGGCCACGTGGACTCTTCGGAATTGTAGATGGCAAGCGGGTCCTCGCTCGGCGTCGTTCGATCCCCTCGTCGCGGCTGCCAATGCGCCCATTACCAGCCCTACATGCAGCGAGGCACCGAGACTTCTGGTGTGGCACCGAAGATCTCCGATCGCAGAGGCCACGCTTCATAGGAGTCCAGCTCGCCCACCCGAAATCGACGCCGACGCGCGTCGGTGTCGGTCATAGCGTTGTCGCGTAACGGGCGTCCATCGGCGAGCGGATGACGTCGGCTCCGACTAGACGCACGAGACGGGAGTGTCGTCGCCGTCGTCGTCCGAACACGGGAGGCGAGAGTGGCACACCTGCGGTTCGCTTAGTGCCAGCGATTACGACGGTACCTTGATGACGATCAACGTCTGGACTCTTCTTTGCCTTGCGCTCAACAGCGGAGCTGCTTTGCCTCGGCACCTCTAAGAAGCTTCCACGTGCCGTCGTGTACGTTCTGTTTGCATCGGTGGTGACACCCTTGAAAGTGTGAAACTAGCGATGCATGGCAGCGGTACATGGGCGTGCCAGTGTGTGAAGCGGCCGGCGGCAGAAATCCAGTGCCAAGGCGCACAAGTTGTTCAAGGCCGGAAAAGCTGCTAGAGTTTCTCCGCGAAGATAATTCTTTTTTTGTTACATTATCTTGCTTTAGTGTCTTTGTTTTGCTTGCTTATTTTATGAAGTTTGTTATGTTGAATAAATATTCGAATCGAAAACAACCTTTAGTCGTCACTGTTTGCGGCACGGAGTTTGGAGCCTACTATACCAAACCCCCTAAGCCGAGACCCTACCAAATGGTGTGAGACCTGTGCTCATTGGAGAGAAAGA
Source organism: Rhipicephalus annulatus (assembly GCA_013436015.1). Classification (NCBI taxonomy): domain Eukaryota; kingdom Metazoa; phylum Arthropoda; class Arachnida; order Ixodida; family Ixodidae; genus Rhipicephalus; species Rhipicephalus annulatus. The sequence continues at coordinate 54,047 of WOVY01013903.1, forward strand.
TTGAAATATTAAACCTATCGGTGCGCAAATGTTGAACGACCCGAATCGTAACGAAAAAAATTCTACTTATCTTACCCGCAGGCCTTGACTGCTGAAGCGTTCGGAGACGATATGCTCAAATAACTAGTAACTACATTAGCAGTGTTGCCTTTTGGTTGTAGTTGTTACAGTTTATGGTATAGTGAAACTTTTGACTAATTCTGTGTTGTTTTGTGACACTTTCATTTCATCTTGACCCCCAAGAAATTTTTTTAGCAGCTTGACTGTTGTCGTGAAGAATTTTATTGCCACATGAGCATAATTTTCACTCCAGCAATCTACCTGGAGGAGATGAATGACCTCAAAATTAACATAGTTTATTCAGACGACGCCGTTGTTGAGACGTGAGTTCAGATCAGCGGTTGAGAGAGAATAAACGCTTATTAGATTTTCTGCGAGGTTAGATCGGTGAGTAGAGTCCTAAGTGAGGGATCGCATTGGTGCGGGCCCTGTCTTAGCACATTTCCCGAGGGCCTTTAGGTGTCTTCAGATCCAAGCTCGACAGAGCTGCTGTACACCCTCCCATGTTTCGTGTCGTGGACCTCAATGGGGAGGATCGAGGCGTGACCACAAAGGACAATGCCATTTTACTGCCTTTCATTCCTACTCTTGCTTTTTCAGAAAAAAGGCCAGAAGTGGCAATTGCGCCGTCAGTTTCGAATTGGTATTTTTCAATTCGTTTACCTGCATTTGCCTCTATTGATCAAGCGGAACCGCTAGAAATTGTTTTACATTACGCAAAATACCCTTATCAATAACAGAATATGTCATTCTGACAGACTGTCTATCTGTTCATAAACTGCAATTAATATTACGAATGTTCAGGTGTTTTGTGCTCTCCCAAGATATTTATGTCTTATTAGGGGTGGGTACCAGATGACAGAACTTTAACCCTCAGTGATGCAGGCTTGCAGTGGCATAACTTGATGGTATCATACTTTCTATATTGCCAACGCTGGATTTTTTTTCTTCGGCACGATTTGGAAATAATGCCATATTGGATAAGTTTGGTGAGTCTTGTTTGGCAACATCTGAATTTCTTTATCTCAACTATCTTTAGAAGAATCTATGGTGCCCTTCCAGAACGGCAGAAATATCAGTTACCAAACTACGATGCCGAGTTCCACCCACTGAACTTTTACCTGCACAGATCTCTTTTGCTGCAGTAACCCTTATGCCTCCACTACAACGAAAATGAATCTCTTCAGTATTTCCTTTTATCATGCGTATTATTCACAAATCAAAGAAAAATATTGTTAGAAGAACCTCTCCATAGGATAGCTATAAATTTATCTCTTCCGGTGGTACTTTCAGATGGAGCAGCTGAGAAGGGCTTTTACAGCATGAACGTTTGTGAAGCCGCATGCGATTTCCTTAAAAAAAACAAGATGGAGAGAATGTTAAGCATAGGCTTTATTATGTTTTTTTCAACCCTACTAGGAAGAGGGAATAACCTTATTCAAATTCTGGCGAGTTGGTGAGTCTGGCCAATGGCCTCGTCCATGTTACGGCAAGAAGCCTTTGTATCCTGGCGGCATCCTCAGCCCGCTGGACGGCCCACATCTTATTTTCGAGAGTGGGGTTGCCTGGAGAATTCCCTTATGGCGTTCGTTTTATTGCGATAGCATTTATATGGACACTCTCAGCTGAAATTCGTGGTCAGCGTTGATGTCATGCACCCTATATGGGTACGTATTTATATATATGAAAACGCAAGAACAAATAGGCCCCATATATCTGCGTGTTACACTGTAAATGTCGCCGAAAGACGATAGTCTTGCGTCTGGAGAGAGTGAAAAACGTTTATTTGATGTTCTGCGTGAGAAAATCGGTGAATGGTTTTCTGGAGGCGCTGCGTTAGAGTGCCTCGAGCAAGCAGCAGAGGCTAACGAGCGCATCTAGTCACGTCACACATGAGACATGAGCGCTATCTGGCAGTTATTTTGGAAAACGAAGGGCGTGCGCCCTGCGCGCCCGTCTCGGATGTGATAAGATGTAAAACGCAAAGTGACGGGTAGGGGCCACCACGGTGTCGTCTTTGCAAAGAGTTGGAGACACTTGCCTTTTCGTGCAAGCAATGCCTGGTCAGCGCAACGTGATTAAAGATATGGTTCTTACAATTACTTAAGGGTGCCTTGTCTAGTAAGAGACACACATACAAAATATGGACATGTTGTTATGGTGCCTCAGATATGCGCAATAATTACTTTTTAATTGACAATTGCACAAGTATGAACGCTGAATCTTGAGCAATATTGGTCGGTGCTGTCGATGGGGTCAGGCGTTTCTGAGTATCGTTTGACCACTTTAGTGCTGTTTAGGGTACCAATAAGGGCGGACAAACAGAAATTGTACAGACAGACAGACAGACAGACAGACAGACAGATCAAACTTTTTTTGCGTCGATGGTCCCCAAAAGACTATTGTTTTTAAAAATCACAGAAAAAAGACTCCGGCGCGCGAAATCTGACGAGGGACCTTCGCCTCGTGAATGCGAAGCATTAACCACTGAGCCACCGAGATGTACCTCCTTCAACGTTCAGACGGCGAACTATTCATATCTACCACTTACCGCTTTTGGTATGCGTCTCACGGGAAAACTATTTCGTGTTTTCAGCATTATAATCGAAATGGCGCAGTGAGCGTGCGGCGGCTTTCATCTCTCACGCGTTCTTTGGCCCGCGTAGAAAATAAGGGGGTGTAGGCTCGATCGCGCGCTCTTGTCTTGCAGTGGGGAGAATCGTACGTCCTGGCTAGCCTTTGAGTTTCGTCGGAATGATTGTGTTGTTGCTACCGGGAGAACAAAGGTCACTACATTTGTTGCACAGCCTCCGTTTGCGAAAAGGGTGCGCTTTTCAGACACAGCGAAGTCACAACTGAGACGCTTATTCACGTTAACCTGTACCTGTGAGTACGTTTCGTGCGTCCTTTGTGCGTGAGAAACGCTGGGAACGTTTCGATCTGCTTGCCATTCTGCGCATAACTTTGTGTTTGTTGCTATGGCGTTCATCGCCTCACCTTTTTTCCCCTTTCCATTGTTTAATATAGTTTTCCTTCTTTTACTAATACCATCAATTTTAAACCGATAATTTAATAGCATATTTGCCTCGTATAAGTATCTTATTGCTCAAATAAGATAGTTATACGCTAAATGAATAAATAGTCTAAATAGATAGTTATTTAGTGCTAAATAGATAGTTAAAGTCTGTTTGATGGTCGATCCCCCTCGAAAGGTGGCGCCAGGACTCTTAGGAGGAACCAACCAACCATCTCACGGCACAACTCACTCGTTGTGTTTGAGGCACCCGTAATCCGGAAAAGATGAAAAGGAAAACGACGATGCTTCTGCGCGTGAAGGCACGTGCCACGAGCATAACGGATAAACTCAGAGACTTCGTACATCTAAGATATTGCTGGAACAAACAGTGGTGTGTATCTCGGCAGTTAGAAACTACAATCACCAGATTACGATGCAGAATTCCGCATCTGAATTACTACCTACATAAAGCTGGACTAACAGCATCTCCGTTGTGTCTCCTTTGCAAGAAATCGGAATCAATAGATCATTTCTTTTTATCCTGTAAACGTTATGCTTATCAAAGGAAAAGATACCTGGTCGAGCCAATTGAGAAGCTAGGTTTAAAAATAAACACGGAACTAATTTTATCCTTCGGAGGGATTACATTAGGTTATAGCCACAGGGAGGTTTTCTCTGCTGTGTGCGAGTACATAAGGGCAACAAAGAGATTACCCTGTTAGCCTATTGTTATTATTTACGGCTACACGACTACCTGAATGCCTGGCTGAACACACTTGATGATCCTGCCGCCCGGTTCTTGGCCGATCCCCCTTTGTGGGCGAGTGCCAGCAAATCCAAAGGTCCATCATCATCATCATCAAGCCCAAGGCAAGCCCACGTCGTTCTGTCTGCGATTCGAGTCGGTGGGCATCGAATGCGATACCATCTGGGTCCATCTTCAGGATCCGGTGATGAAGGTTGAGCAAGACGAGTGCCTAGGCAAGCAGTGGGAAGACACCTGCGCCATGACTTTTGCTGCTTCGGTACAGCGCTTCTTTAAAACCGACAAAGAGGAGTAGCGCTGCTCGGGCACAGAACGGCCGTTCGACACATGCCCTCTCGCCGCCAAGACGTTGAGGAACCAAGCAATCAGCCAACCGTTCAACACTATCCGTGGTGGTTCCAGTCACAACCAAGGCAGCGTTCCTTGGTACAACTCCGTGAACTGTTGCGGCGTCGCTGGTGACTTATGGAGCTTTAACCATGCACTTGAAATGTCACGTCAGAGTTCCAACGCTTTCGTAACCGAAGACGCCGAAGAAGAACGTTGCAGAGCTATGCGATGGCACTTCATGCTGTCCATCGGAGCAGGCCGGCCTATCAGACGACGCTTGCCTTTTTACGGACTTTACTCAGGACCACGGAGACTCTTCGTAAAGCAAGCGAAGAAGGCAAGCGAAGAACGCAAGCGAGTGCTCGCTCGGCGTCGTTCGATCTTCTCGTCGCAGATGCCAACGCGCCCACTGCCAATCCTATATTCAGCGAGACTCCGAGACTCCTGGTGAGGCATCGAGAGTGTCAGCGATCGCAGAAGGTTATGCTACACAGGAGTCCAGCTCGCTGTCCCGGCATCGACGTTGTCCTGCGTCGATGTTGTCGTAGCGTTCGTGCGACACGGGCGTCGATTGGCACGTAAATTCTCTCGTTCCAACTCAGCTGCTTTTTCTTCCTTGGCTCTCTCAGCTGCCAACCTCTCTCTCTCTCTCCACCGCCTCTTTCTTCTTCTGGCTTACCCATTTCCGTAATTCGGAGCCAGAAATACCCATCTTCTCACCAAGAGCGACTAACTTTTCGAGATCCATGTGTCTCGCAAATGAAACCTTGCCGCGTGCAAAAAATATCTGCCTAAATTAATATATCGGAACACTCTCCTGCACTTGTTAACGAGAACACTGAACAACACACAAAATCGTTCCGATAGCACTATCAACAACTCGAGGCTCTTTCTCACTACTTTGGACACACTGTGCAGCAAAACGTCCTGTCGCGGACGCCAGATCAATTGTCACTGGTCCCGTTAATTAGGGAGGCGATCGCCGGGCTAATTCCAAGGGCCGAAGTATCGGCCCCCCGAACCGCACCACGAAAGCGTGGACAATTTAGAAGTGGTCCTATTAGGCACGCCAGCGGACGTCGGCTGCGGTCCAAAAAACAAGTCAGAGCCGAGAGTTGATAAACAAACAAAATTATATTCTCAATAATGGCAGATAAAAACAATACAGAAGTATGCACACTCCACAATAGTTGAATACAATATGTCACCAATCAAACAACGTACTACACAGTACAATCAGCCACACTCGAAACAACGAACACAGACAACAATACGTACTACAATGCAGTCGCATGCATCGAAACACCAAGACACTTAAAGACTAAAGAGTTAGAAAACTTATTCAGTCCAAAGTTCTTGGAACAAAAGTCTGAATGATACTCTTCCGAGAATCACTCACTCAAAGTCCAGCGTTGTTGTCGTTCCGCTGCCCCCGAAGTTTCTCTTCCAGGAAACCTCGCGTCTTCACTTGGCCCCCAAAGTTTCTCTTCCAGAAAACCTCGCGTCTTCAATTGGCCACTCTCCAAGCTTCAAACTTCTTCGCCGGAAACACGTCGGCTTCACACACGCAGCTGTTTCCACGCGTCTTCGCTCGATAGCGGTAGACACACACTCTTGCCTGTAGCTCGAGCTTTCACCCCTCAGGTGGAAATCTTCTTCTCCTCCTTTGTCACGGAAGACAAAGGCTTCGCCCACAAGGCGGAACACTCTACGCACTCTGGCACATACTTTCTTCTTCTCCTGCTTTGTCACTAAGGACAAAACCTTCACCGACAGACGCGGCGGGATACCTTACGCAATCTCGCGTTAACTTCCTTCTTCTCCTCTTCTCCCATCTCGGCTGCTCGATTAAATACCTTCCGCGCGAGATTCCAGAAAGTTCTCATCATTTCGTCGGCGCGATACGCAGCGAAGGATGGAGAGAGGGTGAAACAGTTCGAAGGCCGTCCGTGACGGATGACGCAACCCGGCATCACCCCGCGCCTTTCCATCTAGAACATTCGAGGGCTAGCTCGGGCGCCGATGAGAGGAGATTCGTCTGCGAACCCACGCTTCCGAGCGGAGAAGGACGCGCGCGCGGGGAGTCCCTGTATGCTTGTTTTCTTTTCTTTATCAACCCGCCCATTTCCATCTAGAACATTCGAGGGCTAGCTCGGGCGCCGATGAGAGGAGCTTCGTCTGCGAACCCACGCTTCCGAGGGGAGAAGGACGCCCGCGCGGGGAGTCCCTGTATGCTTGTTTTCTTTTCTTTATCGTTGACCTTTCGGCGCTTCGTCGCGAGAATTTGGCGGCGCGCCCGTTTTTGCGCGCTCGTTTTGTGACAGTTAGTTAATGAAAATCCTGATTTGTTGAGATAAAAATTTAACAGAGGTACTCTACAGCGAAAGCTTGTGAGGGTCACCTCACATTGACGGGAAAGGCATTTTGCGGTGCTCCATGTGAATTGCAAGTGACGAAATTCTTCAGATATTAGAAGCGACGTTTCGTTGATTTTTAAGATTAACAGGCGTTTGAATCGTTCGGTAGTCGTAAAAGGAAACTGTGAAGCTACTAGCACCACCGGGAAATTTAAAGATGCCGAAGCGAGCGAATCAGCAGTTTCATTTAGTTCAATTCCAGCATGCCCGGGAACCCAAATAAACCGAACTTCTGATAGGCTACGCGGTACGAGAGACCAAAATATCCTGAGAAGAGGAGACTTCTTTGCGGACGTGAGATGTGTACATACAGACAAAGCATCCGAAATAATACTAGCTTTTGATTGCTGATAATTTAGTTTTCGAAGAGCCAATCTAATAGCCAGGAATTCTGCGAGATAAATTGGTGTGAAGCCAGGCAATCGGAGCGCAAAAGACCAATTAAGCTGATGAGAAAAAATACCTACTCTAGCCTTCTGAAGATTTTGCGTTGCGTCCGTCGAAATTACTACGTATTTAGGAAAATGACTGAGATGGTCTTGAAGGAGGCCCTCCAGAACATGCTTTGGAAGTAACTTAGCATTTTTCAGAAAATTATCATCGAAAATTAAGTCAACTGGCACCGAGCATTGGGTTTGGGGGGTTAAGTGCCGGAGGGAAACGTGAAGATTTAATAACAGAGACTCGACGAAAATGACTTGGGGTCTTTGATAACGAAACCACGGGCGCTGAAAGAAAGAAACTGGATGTTTGATGAAAACTATCTGTGACCAGAAGAGGGGCGCATCGTAAAGTTTTAAAAATGTTTGCACAGTAAGCTTTCTAAATCTAGCATCAAGTGGAATGATTCTAGCTTCCAAATAAAGCACGCTGTTCGCGACCCACCTAGGTAGCCCGAGACACAGCCGCAGAGCTTGCCTTTCTAGCAATATAAGATGTCTTAATTTGTACTCAGCACTTCCAGAAAACAGAACGCAGCCAAACTCCAGCATTGGGCGTACGTAAAGTTTGTATATCATAAGTAACGTATCCCTGCGCATCCCTGACTTCTTATTGCAAAACCGGCGGAGCAATCCTACGGTGCTTTCTGCTTTACGGGTGTTTGATTCTATTTGTTGCTGCCAATTTAAATTGTCCACGTAAACAATACCAAGATATTTTAGCGCTGTTACTTGTGGAATCGGATCATTTCGATAATGCAGTGAAAGAAATACGGGAACGGATAGAGGGAATACAAGCAGAGCACATTTGCTAACATTAAGTGAAAAAGACAGCCCGCCAAGCCATACCTCAAGCTAACTCAAATATGACTGTAAGATTTGATACAAACTATTGATATCTCGGGATGACGAGAAAAAAAGCAATATCATTTGCGTAGACGTAAAGAGGAGCATTTCTATGAACGGGAATACATGATATTATATATTAAATAAAAGAGGTGACAGGACTAATCCATGCGGAACACCTCTTGTTTGCTTATATGAGGCAGAAGTAATTCCCTCGTGGCGACAAAAGAATTGTCTCTCAAAGAGAAACTCCAGAACCCAAGATATAATGTACTTGGGCACCTCACGTTCCAAAAATCTTGAAAAAATGTACTGTATTCCACACTATCATAGGCTTTTGCGATATCTAACGTGACTAATGCAGAAAGCTGACCAGATACTTTTGCAAGGCGAATTCGGCTTTCCAAATCAACATGAGCCGACCATATAGAGCACCCCTGTCTAAATCCTACTTGCCTTGGTGAAAGGATGTCCTGACGAGCGATGAATTCACTGAGCTTCTCCCGTCTCCCGACGACTCTCCCGTCTCATGCGCTAGGCCGGGACCTGGCGCATGAGACGGGAGAGTCGTCGTCGTCGTCGTCCGAACGCTGGAAGCAGGGGGGGGGGGGGGCTCTGGTGGTTCGCTTCTCTGCTGCGATGAAGACGAGACGACGATTAAGAGCAACTTCCAGAGTCTTGTTCGCCTTGCGTTGAACAGAGGAGCTGCTGTGCTTCGCGACCACTAAGCTCCTTTGTGCAGTCGGCCGTGTTCAGTTGGCGTCGGCAGTGATTGCCTTGGATGTCCGAGGCCAGCAATGCATCTCAGTGGGTCCAGGGCGTGCCCAGAGTGCTAAGCGGCGTGCTTCTTAAGTTCGGTACCAAGGAGCACAAGTCGACCAAGGCTGGGCCTCCGGGTGTTGCTCTTCGCCGAGATCATTCTGTATATTTTGCTAATATTTCGCTTTAGTATTCGTTTCCTTGGTTTCGTATTTTCTGAAGTGTGTTAATTCCAATAAATGTGTGAATCCAAAACTCGTCGTCTTCGCAGTTTGCGGTATGAAGCTTCGCGGCTACTGGACCGCACTATCAAGCTGCGAAACCTTCTCTCTGTGCAAGACCTGTATCGAGTGTCACAAAACCTTTGACTTTAAGAGCCTGATGCGGAGGGCCCCATCTCCAAGGCTACACTGGCCTTCGCCGTGAGCTGAAAGGGGTCTCACGACTTATGGTATAAGTGGCGAGTTGCGACACCATAATTTGTGCAATCTAAGAAAATTTGGATAGACCCTCTTTTAACCTGCAGATGTGTATATCGCCTTGCCCTTTAAGGGTCCAGTAACAATTCTTTATGATTTAACCGTTGGGTAGACTTTGTTTATTTCCGGCAGATTGCTGGGATGGGCTCCCACCTAGGGGCTAATGGAAAGACCGTGTCTCCCGGCAGCTTCCTTGGCCTGCTGGATCGCCCAAAGTTGTTTGTCCGGGCCCGAACTGAGCAGCGCAGTCCGCCAACTCGCCCGAAGGGTTCATTGGAGGCCGCGACCCCGAATTTCTGACTAATGCTGGACATTCCCAAAGGATATGGTCGAGAGTGGCTCTGGTGGTACAGTACTGGCATAGATTGGAACTATAGACGTCAGGATATATGTGGTGCATGAGGACAGGGTTCGTGTATGCGCGTGTTTGTAGCTGTCGCCACTGAACGGACTTGGCCCGATTTAGCTTGGAGTGAGGCGGAGGGTACTCCCGCCTTTGCAGTCGATAGTGTTGAATTATGTCATTAAATTTAGTGAGCCGATCGTCCCATTCCCACACCGGCGCCGAAAGGTCGGTTTGGGTGGCCGCTTCGTCTGACGTGACTCGGAACGTAAGACCTCGAGCCACGTTGTGCGCCACTTCATTCGGATTGGCCTCCGCGTTACCTAGTGGGGTGTGGGCAGGGAACCACAAGATGTGTACGTATTTGTCCGCCTCGTGAATTTTGCCTGTATTAAGAATCCGCAATGCCTCGGGGGAGATTCTGCCGCTGGCGTAGTTTCGAACGGCTGTCTGCGAGTCGCTGATTACGCATGAGGCGTTAGTGTGGGCTATGGCCATCGCGATAGCCACTTCCTCTGCCGTTTCTACGTTCCGTGTGATGAATGACGCGCTGCTTTTGCATTGTTGTGTGTGGTCTACGACAGCAGCCACGAATTGGTGACGTTCCTGGTAGCGTGCTGCGTCGACAAAGACTGCCTCATGGTTGCGCCCCAAACATCTTTGACATGGTCCTGGCTCTACTGACACGTCTGCCCTTGTTGTGTTCAGGGTGCATGTTTCTTGGTATGGGTGGTACTGTTAGCTTAGCACGGATAGTGCGTGGTATGTCGTGTTTGTCTCCGTGTTGAGTGTGGTAAGTAATACCGAGATTACATAGAATCTGGCGGCCTGTCTTAGTCTTGGCTAAACGCTCGAATTGGGAGATTTGTTGTGCCTCGATAAGTTCCTCAAGGGTATTGTGTAAACCAAGTTGAAGGAGTAGTTCGGTGCTGGTGTTTTGAGGCAAACCTAGCGCTTGTTTGTAAATTTTCCTAATTAGGCTGTTGAGCTTTGACTTTTCCGCGGTGAACCATCGGTGGTACGCCGCCGTATAGGTGATGTGAGTTAGAACAAACGCTTGGATCAAACGGATGATGCTGGCCTCTTTCATGCCTTTGTGTTTATTGGTAATGCGCCTAATGAGGCGCATCGTGTTAGACAGTCTGGCTTCAATGTTGCGAACTGTCTCTCTGTTGGTACCCTTACTTTCTATGATCAAACCTAGCACTCTGATTTTGTCCACGGTTGGTATGGCGTGACCATTGCTTGTAGTGAGTTTTATATCAGCGTGTGCCTGCGCTTGGGGATGTTGTTTGGGTGGCCGACCTCTAAGTGTAGGGCGATATAGTAGTAGCTCAGATTTCTCCACCAAGCAGGATAGTCCAGTTCCTTGTAAATACCATTCGACTGTGTTAATCCCCTCCTGTAATCTCTGTTCAATGGAACCGTCACTGCCGTCGCACACCCAGAGGGTGATGTCGTCGGCGTAAATGGTGTGATGAAGTCCTTGGATGGTTTGAAGTTTTGAAGGAAGACCAATGAGGGTGAGGTTAAACAACATGAGAGATATCACGGAACCCTGCGGGGTGCCCGCACTTCCTATGGTTATTTCGGACGACCTGAGTGCTCCCACAGTGATCGTGGCCGTTCTGCCCGTAAGAAATGCCCTAATATAGTTGTACGTGCGAAGCCCCAAGTTTAGGGTATTGACCTGATTTGGAATGGTGCTATGCGTGACAGAGTCAAAAGTCTTCTTCAGATCAAGACCAAGTATGGCCTTAGTGGAGCGTCCCGTACTGTCTATGATGTGATGCTTAAGCTGCAACATGACATCCTGCGTTGAAAGATGCCTGCGGAAGCCAATCATGGTGTATGGGAAAAAATCGTTGTCTTCGAGGTAATTTGTCAGTCTAGCCAGGAAAGCGTGTTCCATCAATTTGCCTATGCAAGATGTTAAGGAGATGGGCCTAAGATTGTCAGTATTCAGTGGTTTTGCCTGGTTTCGGAATCAGAATCTCCTTGGCTGTTTTCCTATGCGGGGGCAAGATTCCGGTGTTCCAGCAGTTATTAATATAGTCTGTGATATGCGTGATCGACTCATCGTCCAAATTGCGTGTTCATCTTATTCGTGATGTTATCCGGACCTTGTGCAGATTTGGTGTTAAGTTTTTGTAGGGCGGCACGGATATCCGCTTCGGTGAATTCTTCGTCTAGAGTAGTGTTTGATCTGGCCCGTATAATCTGGATGCTGCTGAGTAGGAGCCTGAGAGATATATTTGAGCTCTACCTCCCTAAGAAACTCCTCGTCGGTGCCCTTGTAAGCATGTGTTAGTTTGTTGATGGTTTGTCGTTGGGCGGTTTTGCTGTCTTCTGGGTCGAGCAGGAACCGTAGAAAATGCCAAGTTTTACTAAGACTTAGCTGCCTGTCCATCGCATCGCAAGTTTCATCCCAGTGTTTGCCGGCTTAGCTGTGTTGCATACATCTCTATCTCTGTGTTGAGGAGTGCTATGCGTTTCCTGAGGTTTTCTGTTGTGTTTCTGTGTAATCCACCTCTTTTGGAGCGATTGCTTTGCCTCCCACATGTGGAGGAGCCGGCTATCGATCTCTTCGAGGTGTGCCTCGGGAGGTACGATTCGGGTGGCATTATTAATATCCTGTTTAAGCGCGTGTATCCAGTCCTCTATGTCGCTGATGGGTTGGACCTGGTTCTCACGTGATTTGCGGAACTGGGTCCAGTCTACCAACTTTAGCTCTTTTCCGTGGGTTTACATGGGCCACCTTGAACATGTACCTCGATGATGTAGTGGTCGCTACCCAGGTCCTCTAGGGTATTTTTCCAGGTGGCTGCTGATGTGTTTCTCGTGAACGTCAGATCAGGCATTGTGTCTTTACTGGAGCTAGTGCCCGCACGTGTGGGTGTGCTAGGGTTGGTGATGAGAGTTAATCTCTCTTGCTGTGAGCCGAACCAGAGGGCCCTACCTTTAGGAAACACATAAGAGTATCCCCAGGCAGTGTGTGGTGCGTTGAGATCTCCCGCTATTAAGATGGGATTTTGGCCAGCGATGTTGAGGGCGCGTCTAAAGAGTGTGAGAAATTTGTGCTTCTTTTGTTTAGGGTTGCTGTATATGTTTAGTATAGAAAGACTTTCCTGTGTCTTGCGTTGCGGAACAAGTTCAATAAATATATTGTCTATATTGGTAACTTCCGTGTCGTGTTGCGTGAACGTAAGGTTTCGTCTAACTAGGGTGGTAAGTACAGTCGTCTCCCCGTTGGCATGTCCGATCGAGCGGTAGCCTGCCAATTTAGCGAGACAATGTGTCTCCTGCAATAAAATGATATCGGGCTTAACTTTCCCCTTAAGGTATTGGTTAAGATTTGCTTGCTTATTCGCGTAGCTTCTACAATTCCATTGCCAAATTGTGTAGGCGTGATTTCTAGCTATGATGAGATGCAGGGGGTAGGAATGTCGCCGGCTGTATCAGACTGAATGCCGACGAGGAAGGTTGCTTTACATTCGCTGTGGGGTCCAGTCCACTAGGTGGCAGAGGGGTGATTCTAGCCTCCACAGCGATGAGTTGCTGTTGTAGGTGTTCGTTTTGTTGCTGGGTAATTTTAGCTATAGTCTCTACGCGGTCAGTAAGGGCTGAGATCAGTCGGGATGCGTTGCTCATCCACTCATTTAATTCTTTGACTGATTGCTGAACTTCCTTCAGGACTTTATTCTCGGGCGTCACGCGTGCGGGTTTGTATTCATTGGCCTAGGTTTCGGCTCTGCGCTTGGGAGGTGGTGGTGTTGTACCTTCCTTCATTTTTTCACTGGGTGTAACAGCTGAGAGCGGTGGTACTACTGGTGGAGCATGTTTTGTTTTTTTATAGTGGTGTAACTCCTCCTTGAGGGTCCTGTTTTCCTCTCCTAAAGCTGTCATTTTCTGGTTACATTGTGCTAACATCTGCTTTAGCTGTGCTATTTCAGCCTCTGATTTATCAAGTTTGCCTTGAGAAGCGGCCTCCTCAGACCCCGAGCGCGCCCCCTTGACTACGTCTACCCAGCCCACCTTGAAGGTTGCGCCAGGTCCAGGTGTACGGCTCCGAGATGTTGACTGCGACCGGGAGCGGCGCCGGGAGCGGCGCCGGAAGTGGGGCCGGGAGCGGGGCCGGGAGCGAGGCCGGGGGCGAGACCGCGACTGAGATCTCGACCAGGCTTTGTTACCGGGCTTCCAGGTAGGGGTAGTGTCCCGCTGCTCGAGGGCTGTTGTCGACAGGCGTTGGCTTCGTCGGGTAGTCTTCATATTGTTGTTGTTGTCGCTCCCATCGCCGGCGTTTCACCAGGTACGGCATCTTGTAACGTGCCCTGCACGCCTTCTCGGCCGTCTGGTGATCGCCGCCGCATAGTTGACAAGTGGGCTGGCATTGGTGATCTTGCGGGGGGTTGGTCGTACCGCAGCCACGGCACACGTGGTCTTTCGGGTTTGGGCATACATCTGCGCGGTGCCCCAGGCGACCGCATTGGTAACACGTCTCTATCTGTTTGCGGTAAAGGGAGCACTTCAACATTGCCCCACCGTATCGAACGTATGTTGGCACGCGAAGACCAGCGAACAGTACGATCACCGTCGTTGTGTTGCTGAGGCGTTTTGCAGCGATGACTGTAGGGTTCTTTGTTGTAATCACATTAGCTGTAATATCTCGGGCAGTATCTTCCAACGGGATATCACGTATCACGCCTTTTGACGTACCGTCTGGTGCTGCTTCATATGCGCTGGTATCGTACTTCTTGTTGCCGACCACAATGCGAGAGATTTTCTGGTATCTATCAGCATGCGCCTCGATGGGCGTGCTCACAACGATGACATTTTGCTGGAAATTCGGGCATATTGTGTCCTCATCTTGGGCGTCTCTCGGAAGTTCAGCGGCGTGGTAAATGCTAGTCGCCAGTCGGGCGGCTCCATGATCGGCGAGTCGAAGGCCGCCTTTAGGTCGGATGATGATCTTGTAGTCACCTCGGGGCAGTGGAGGCATCCGGCTTAATCTTGTTATTTGACTCAGGCATTGCTCACGCCGTTTCCTGCTGTTATTCCCTCGTTGAGAATCCGCACCGGGTTCTAGTGATTGCCCGCGGGTCGACTTCTTTCATCCTACGGTGCTCCATCCTGTACTTTCTTCGAATTCTTCACGAAAAATGGGTTCTCCCTCCACAGTGACCTCCATTTCTTCTCAAAAAGTCGGACGCGTCAAACGCGCTGACCGGCGTTTCTTGGTGCCCACAGAGCTAGGCCGGCCTAGGCAGCAACGTCTCTGGCAGCTGCGCTGCCGGTGGCTTGGCAGGCGTTAGGCCTATCTCTCTCACGAGCGTGGTTGACAAAAATGCGTCGGTAAAGGTGTCAAAATTCAAGTCCCCACCTGGAACTTGGTGCAGGGCGATTCCTGATGACAAGCTGAATACGCGGGTACGAAAGTCTTGTGGGCTTCTAGGTGACTTTCACTGCAAAACATTCGTTGAAACCGGAGCCGACACGACGCGCGTCCACTCGCTCCGACGGGAGCAGCGTCTCCGCCGCAAAAGTTTTTTAGAAGCCGTCGTCTACTTGTGAAGTTACAAACATTTGTCACACGCCGCGATTGCATCCGCTAGTCCCATTGAAAGCGCTGAAAGCTGAGCAAGGATGGATCTCTTACCAAAGAAAATTGGCAGATCCCATGTACAGTGGGAATCGATATGTGAAGCACGAATGAGAAATGTTGATACGTCACTATAAAATCAGCACAACGTTACGAGGTAGAGGTAAATGATGCTGTGCATGGCTTCCGTGTCATGATCATTATGTTTTTATGTGTTGTTCACCTTCGTCATCTATTCACGTCACGTAATACCAAATTTAGTGTGTGGAGCTAGCCAAACAGCCACGAGCACATTATGAGCGCGGTATGTTGTGATGTTCTTACCTGACACGCGTGTCAGTATTATGTTTGCACCAGTCATATATTTCGTCATCCATTGACGTCACGTAACACCAAATTTGGTATATGTGGAGCTAGCAAAACGGCGCCGAGCGCATCATGAAGGGCCCAATGTACACCAATGTATCGCTGATGCGCGCACACGCTGGGCACATCGACGCTACGTAAGCAAAACGCGAGCGCTCTATAGCCCGACGCCAGGCGCGACCAGCGTCCGTCGACGCAACCTGACGGCAACCGGCGCGAAATGCGACATGCTGCGATTCGCGCCGATGCGTTACCCAGACAACACTGTGTCGCCCTCTTTTTATGACGGAGGGACACCTGACACGCTGAAACGTGCATGCGTCAAAGCAACGCCGACTAAATTTAGTCGGCGTTGGTCAAAGCAACGCAGCGCGCGCCTGCTAGTATATGGCAGGACCGGCACCTGGCGTGGCAACGCCGGCGTGACGCAACGAAATGAACGCCGGTGAGCACGCGCATTGCATCACGCCGAAATGTATTGGTGCCTTGACTGTGCATGCAGTCATGTTGTTACATGACACGCATCTCATGATTATTATGTTTGCACTAGTCATATACCTTCGTCATCCATTGGCGTCACGTAATACCAAATTTGTCATATGTGAAGCTAGCGAAACGGCCGGGAGCGCATCATCAGTGTGGCATGTTGTCATGTTGTTACACGACACGCGTGTCGTGATTATCAAGTTTGGATTTCTCATTTGCCTATGTCGTTCATTCGCGTCGCGGAATACCAAGTTTGATACACGTGAAGCTATTTAAACAGCCGCGAGCGCATCATGAGCGTAGCACGTAGTCATGTTCTTACAAGGCACGCATCTCATGTTTATCATGCTTGCACCAGTCACATACCTTCGTCATCTATTCACGTACTGTAATACCAAATTTGTTATATGTGACGCTAGCGAAACGGCCGCGGGCGCATCATGAGCGTGGCATGTAGTCATGTTGGTACCTGAGACGCATGTCATGATTTTTATCTTAGGGTCTGTCGCTTGTGTTGGTCATGGAATTATGCCATACCATACCAGTTTTGCAACATGGCATGTGAACTAAATCACTGCAAGAGCTGCAGGGACCATAAAATGTAAATGATGACATACATGTCATGATTTTGATGTTATAACTAGTCAAATATGTTCTTCATACAGTCTCGTTCTACCATACCAAGTTGGTATCGATGCTATTATCGAAACAGCCACGAAAGCTAAACGTCGTAGGCATAAATATAGATAGTAGATAGATAGATAGATAGATAGATAGATAGATAGATAGATAGATAGATAGATAGATAGATAGGTAGATAGATAGATAGATAGATAGATAGACATATAGATAAATAAATAGATAGATAGATAGATAGATAGACATATAGCTAGATAGATAGATAGATAGATAGATAGATAGATAGATAGATAGATAGATAGATACGCTCAAACTCGCCGAAGTTCGCTAAGAAATGCTTCGCATTTAAAATACAACACGCTAGCCTCGGGACCTAGGGCACTTTTGCAGCGAAAGCTGTTATGAGATCACAACTCGGTTCACGCGTGGCGCCGTTGTCATCCGTCGTCGCCGCTGGTGTCCGTAACCACTTTGCTCGATAGAGAGAGAAAAAACAACATTTATAAGAGTCCGGCGATGATAAATCGGTGCGGGCTTGAACCCCGGTCTAGGCATCGGGTGGCTTCCTGGGCTCGCTGGGCGGCCCATACTTGCGGAGCTGAGCAGAGCCACCTCGCAGCGCGCCCTGCAGTTCGAGACTGCCTCCATGTTTGGACTGCTGACTGCGTCATTGAGACTCGAGAACTCCCATAACATATGCCCCAGGGTTGCCCGGGAATCGCATGCTTTGCATTTATCTGTCGAATACAGGTCAGAATTACAGAGGCGAAAGATCACTGGATTTGAAAAAGTGTCTGTTTGGAGTTGTCTCCGTGCAACTGACTGCTGCTTAGTTGATTTGCCATGTCACCTTTGCTCGAAAGAAAAAAAACTGGTAATAAAAAAACGCAGTGGGGCTCGAGCTGGGATCCGCTGTGTACCAGCCCTGTGTTCTATCACTGAGCCACACCGGCGCTTGGGACTTGTTTGGAACGGTGTTTGCGATTGAGTAGCGATACGCACAAAGCCTGATTAAACGCTATCGTTTTCTGTTTTTATAGTAATAATATTTGGTGTTTAGCCTCCAAAACAACGATGTCATGTTAAAAACGCGTAGTGGACGGTTCCTAACATTGGTATCATGTAGTTCAAGGGCCTCACACATCTCCGCCTCATCGAAACGACTTCTATTCTTGAAGGTGCAGCTCAAGCGTCCTCCAAGTTTTTTTTTTCTGTATAGTACAAAACGTTTTACCTTTTCAAAATGCACAACTCCGCCCACTTTCTGGAAATAAAGGCTTCGTCGTCAATCAACCGTCGTGCATCACGTGGAAAAGAAGATGAGGAAGCAACGACCTCGTGCAACGCGCACCAGGAACGGTGAAGAAGAATCGTGGCAGCCTGCCAAGGTCGATCTCTCCAAGTAGGGCTTCGTGGTACGGCAGCGTTCTGTCCTCAAGCACTTCCCACCTCTGGAACCTGTCCAGGGCTCCGGAGGTCATCGGACTGCGAAGGCGCCGCAGCTTGGTACAACGAGAGCGTTTACGGTGGAGGTATGGGGTATAGCCGTGGACCTTGTACCTGAACGACGCATCTATAGCGGACGCTACGCCGCCGATACTTACGTTTAATCATTCCCAGGATTTAGGAACGTGTACTTGGCGCCATCTCTCAGCGGCAGCAATGGTGTCCTGGATTTACTAATTGGTAAATAGGCGATAAAATTGTATGTTTTGATATAATTGTAGCGGACGCTGAGTGCTATGTTAATCCTCTAATGGATGGCGCTGTCGGCATGCGCGCGCCACTTCATGTGGGGTATATAGCAGGGGGGCAGTTCGGAATAAAGGGGTCTTCTTGTTGTTGCTATGAGCCATGCTCGTGTCTTACTCGGCGTCTCTGAACATGGTGTCAGAAGTGGGCGTCTAACGCAGAGTTTATGGAGGAGACAGACGCCGGACCTTCTCAGCTCAACTTCATTCACGTCGGTACACCGGGACTTCAGCCTCCGTCGCCTTTCACTTCACCAGCCCTGGGGAATGGACAACATGGATAACGAGGTACGAAGATTACGCCTTCGCGGCCGGTATCAACACAGCCACCGACGAGGTGCAGGTGCGAACTCTTTTATATTGCATGGGTTCCCAAGCACGTAGCGTCTTGTCGTCGCTAGGACTGTCTGCTCCGGAAAACCGCCCGTTTGCGGAAGTCAAGGCTAAGCTCACTTCGCATTTTGTCCACCCTATCAATGAGATTTACGAGAGCCGCCGATTTCACCGCCGAGTGCAACAACTTGGGGAGCCGGTCGATGAATTTTTCACCGCGCTCAGGAATCTTGCAAGCGTTGTGGGTACAACAACGCCGAGATCGAAGACCGCCTTGTGCGAGACAAGTTTGTCGTTGGATTGCGGAATGAGAAGCTATCGGATCAGTTGTGCCGATGTACGAAACTTACAGCTGAGGAAGCGTTGTGCCAAGCGCGTGTTCATGAAGAAGCCGAAAAAGAGGCGTCTATCCCGTGAAACTTCCAGCGAGAACGGGGCCTTTGACAGCTTAAACGTGGACGCGGCGCAACGCGCGAAGAACGCTTCATCGCGTCGCAGCAAATCTGTGCAGCCAACTCAGTCTACTTTGCGATTACTGCGGCCGTGGTCACCACTCTCGAAAAGATGCCCAGCTCGCAAGGCCACATGCAATTTCTGCAACAAGCAAGGTCATTTTATTGCTGTTGCCGGGCCAAGCATCGGAAAGAGCTGTTAGGCTCAGTGGAACTTCACGCGCTCAGTACGCGTCAGGGCACGATATGCCGACATTCACGTGAATGGTCACCTCGCACACTTCAGATAGGACTCAGGGGCCGAAATAACGGTGGTTTCACCTTCTTTTCCGGCATTACCTACTGTTTTGGATAAAGTGGACGCCCGAGGTATCTGGTCCTGGAAATCAAAGGCTGCACGTTCTGGGATCTTTCACTGCTACCTTGCAGTGGCGTAACAAAGTGTCTGTGGCAAAGACTGTATGTTATCAAGAACCAGACGACACACCTCCTGGGATTACCAGCAATTGAAGACTTGGGCATCGTTCAGTTTTTGGACTCTGTGGATGGTATCCGTCATCTCAATCAAAATTTTCGTGGGCTTGGCGAAGTACAGGAAGAATACCACATCCGCGTCGCTCAAGATGCTCGTCCCTTTTCATTAAGTGTTCCTCAACGAATACCTCTGCCTCTGCTAGAGCATGTGAAGAAGGAATTGGATGAAATGGAAACCCAAGGAGTCATTCGCAAGGTTGACACGCCTACCGCATGGTGTTCAGGCCTCGTCGTCGTGCCGAAGTCGTCGGGCGGGTACAGGCTCTGTGTCGACTTGACGAAGCTTAACAAGGTTATCCAGCGGGAACGCTACATTCTGCCGACAGTTGAAGACATCTTAGGCAGCTTGGTGGGCACAAATTTTTTCCAAGCTCGATGCAAGATCCAGCTTCCACCAAATAAAACTAACTCGTGAGAGTGAAGAACTGACGACATTCATCACACCTTTTGGGCCGATATTGCTACAAGCGTCTTCCCTTTGGCATTGCGACAGCACCCGAGTATTTCCAACGCTTCATGTCGAGACTGCTCGAAGGCATCACCGGAGTCGTCAACATGATAGACGACATACTCGTCTTTGGTAGGAACCATCAAGAGCACGACCAGCGTCTAGCTGGACGTCTTGGCACGGTTGACTCAAGCGGGTGTCACTCTTAATGAAAGAAGTGTCAGTTTCAGGGTCTCTTCTGTCAAGTTCTTAGGAGTTGTCGTCAGCCAGCAAGGAATTAGTCCAGACCCGGACAAAGTCAAGGCTATCATGGATCTCCCACCACCAATCGATGTTAGTGGTGTTCGCCGATTACTTGGAATGGTAAACCATGTGGCTCGATTCATTCCAAAACTGTCTGAGATCTCCGCACCTATTCGTGCACTCCTCAACAAGAACAACGCGTGGAGCTGGAGTTACAACCAAGAGGAAGCGTTCAAGAAGATAAAGTCTTTGCTCAGCTCCGACACATGTATGGCTATGTACAATCCCCATTACCCAACTATAGTATCGGCTGACGCAAGCTCTCATGGCCTTGGTGCCGTTTTACTCCAAGATCAACCGTCAGGAATTCGACGAGCAGTTGCCTATGCTTCCAGATCTCTCACTACTACAGAAGGACGCTACAGTCAAACGGAAAAGGAGTCTCTGGCTGTCACATGGGCTGTCACCAGGTTCGATCAATACCTACGTGGACTAAGCTTTGAGGTCGAATCCGATCACCTTCCGCTTGTAGCTCTCCTGTCAAGTAAAGATCTAGACATCTTGCCACCTCGAATTCAACGTATGCGAATAAAACTGATGCGCTATCAGTTCGCCGTCAAGTATGTTCCTGGAAAACTGCTAGCCACAGCGGACACACTATCAAGAGCACCCTGCGACTTGCCAACTTCTAAAGCAGTCAGCAGTTGGAAGTCTATATAGGGGAAGTTCTCAAGGAGCTACCTTTACAACTGGAAAATCAGCTGGACGAGATCCGTCGTCTTCAAGCTCAAGATAGCGAGTGTTTCTTCTATTATGACTTATTGTGAGAAAGGCTGGCCGTCCAAGAAGAGAGTTCCGACCCATTTAGCACCATACTGGAAGGAGCGAGAAAGACTGAGTGTGTACGATGGGTTACTCTTACTGGATCGCCGCATTGTCATCCCGTCAGCCCAACGCAAGGACATTCTCGCACTACTGCACGAAGGACATCAAGGTGTCCGCCGCTGTCAAGAGCGCGCCCGCGAGTGCGTTTGGTGCCCCATTGCAGCCAGCATATTGAGGACCTTGTGGCTCAATGTGCTAAGTGTGCTGAGACGCGAGCCTTGCGTTCTGAGCCACTGTCACCAACGCCAACACCGGAACGACCATGGCAACGCCTGGGAATCGACTTGTTCCACCTGGAAGGACGCGACTACGTCCTCATTGTCGACTACTACTCCCGATTTCCAGAAATAGTCACACTGGGAACTTCATCAGCAAAAGCGGTTGTTGCTGCGGTCAAGAGTTGTTTCGCCCGTTTTGGGATACCAGACGTTGTGCGGACGGACAATGGACCTCAATCTCGTCCAAGGAGTTCGCCGACTTTGCAACGGCGTATCGATTCTGCCACGAGACCAGCAGCCCTCGATACCCTCAGAGTAACGGAGAGGTAGAGCGCATGGTGCGTACCGTGAAAGATTTGCTGAAGAAAAGCCCGGATCCGTACCTCGCTCTACTCGCATACCGAGACACACCTGGAGTTTTCGGGCGTCTCTCCAGCTCAGTTACTCATGGGAAGGAGACTACAAACTCGTCTTCCGGTTCTGCCTGAACGACTTCTTCCGGCCTTACCCAATCACGAGGAATTTCAAGCACAGGATACTGCAGCGAAGTTGAAACAGGCGAAGGACTACAATAGCCGTCACAGTACTACTCCTCTGATTTCTCTCAGTATGGGGAGGACGTGTGGATAAAGGATTTAGGTTGCAGCGGTCGTGTCCTCAGCCCAGCTCAGCGACCAAGGTCATATGTGGTCGAGACTCAAAGTGGTGTTGTCCAGAGGAACCGTTGCCATCTGGTGCCGTTTGTAGATGACCAAAATGTCCAACAGCAAGCATCAATGGCTTCATCACCGACGCATGGAACCTTGTCATCAAATCCGCCAAGAGACTCAGCCTCGACCTCAGCGTCGGAATCATTGTCTCCAAGTGCTTCAAGTGCTTCGTGCGCATCACCTGTGCCGCCTGTGAAGATGCCTCCCTCACCTGAAGTGCAGACGCTACCTGTGCAAGCAAGTGCGCCTCAGTGTGATGAACCTAAGCGTACGCGTTCTGGCCGTGCCGTGAAACCACCGCGCAGGTTGAACATGTAACTATCCCGGGAGGGAAGATGTAGCGGACGCTGAGTGCTATGTTAATCCTCTAATGGATGGCGCTGTCGGCATGCGCGCGCCACTTCATGTGGGGTATATAGGGGGGGCAGTTCGGAATAAGGGTCTTCTTGTTGTTGCTATGACCATGCTCGTGTCTTACTCGGCGTCTCTGAACAATA
>WOVY01013905.1:0-150345 GCA_013436015.1 Rhipicephalus annulatus
TCTCTCCGCATCCTTCGCATCAATTCAAATCCCAAAGTTCATGAGATCTGCCTAATTTTTTGTGAGACACGGCCGTCTTGGAAACAGTATAAAAAGCTGCCTGCATAGATCAGAAAAGATTTCGTGACAAGATATATCATTATTTCATTTCATATCAATTTATTTACCCTGAAGGCTATGTGGCAATATAGAAGGGAGTGGTTCCAAGTTTACAAGGAGCAAAATACTGCATGAAAATAAGTTATTCAACAAACGAAAACTTCTCATTATACAATATTAGCTGCGTAGGACAACGACATCGAAAACTGTGAACATAATACATAAGATGCAAAACATTATGCTTTGTGCACTTTTTAATTATACAAAATTAGGAGATTCTTGACGAAAAGATGGTTATTTGTAATAGTATATATATTTTTTCGTTTATTTATTCATTTAGTACATACTGTCCATCCCTTTAGTGATGATTGCAGGGAGAACACAATCCCTAAATATATAGGGGAAAAGAGAAAGCAAAAATAATGCGAAATAATATAACAGTTTTTTTTTTCGTTTTACTTTTTTTTACGTAAATGGCAATGTTAAGATAAATATGAAAATTCACATATGCTAAACATTTATACACAACTGTGAACTGTTTAACACTGACACATCATATCATATCAATGTAATTGCGAATATACAAGCATAGTCACAATACGTAAGCTTTACAAAGATAAAAAAACAGATTCTAAGCAAAGGTAGTGAAACGTGGGTAACGAGATAAATAGTAATAGTATTATACATCATTAGGAAAAGGCACCAAATATTTGTGTATTTATGTTTGTGCATCAAGTAAGTGCCACAAACACTTGCAGAAACACTGAACGGTGGCACGTGCCCACCTTTCGTACATCATACGGTCTGCAAACATTATCTAATACTTTGCCGCGCTTACTGAACAAACTGGAAGCAAGAAACATAAATATCACGCGTACTTCCAAAAAGGAAGTGCGTAGATTGATAGCGATATCCCGGTAAGGTTTCTCTTTTTTTTTCTTTTTTTTGTTTTACGTCGCCCATTTTGTTATCGCCAAGTGTCTATCGATTCTGCATTGCCACCCTCCGTTACAGACCTTCTTTTTACTCCTTCTCTTTGCTACTCAAATTTTTCGCGCCTTCAACAACAAACATTACTTTTTTTTCCTGTGTGTACAGTTTTTTGGGCCTTCAACTACTAGCCGTTGTTTTTCCTATGTGTAACATTTTAGTGCATATGCATCTCAGGGTGGGTGATACCCTGATTGGTGTAACCATTTTTTTTTGAAGCGCTTATTTCTGTTCTGTTGTGTGCAGTAGCTCATATGTATACTTTTTATTATCAGTCTTTCTTTTACCGGTGCATCTTTTTTTTGGTAAATTGACACTATTTGCACTTTTGTATGTTTCAGTATTGCCTCGTCGTTTCTCTTTTTCTTGTTTGTAGCGTTCCCATGTTTTTCGAATACAATATCGTTTCTTTGTTTAGTTGTTAGCGTGCATATATTTTTTACTTGCATATTTTTGTTATCGCAATAGAATTGCGATACTTTGGTGTGTTGTGTCTATTACTGTAAATGGTTATGTCTATTACTGTAAATTTCTACCAGTCTTGCTACCAGTCTTGCTAGAAATACCAGTCTTGCTAGAATAAAGCTTGTTGAGTTAGCTTTTGCTTTGTGTCTTATCAGGCAATCTTAGAGATGTTAGGAGAGTCTCGGCAATAGAAGTTAGCAGGGGATTAGAAAAGCCTGCTTGTTGAAGGCGGTGAACTTAGAACGAGAAACTGTACTCTATCTGACGGTGACAAGAGTCAGTTAGAATCGCCTTTAGGCATGAAAAAGCGGTGCTTCGCTTGACTAGCTTAGAATTGGTGGACGTAAAAAGAAGAAGGCTTCTCCTTGGGCAGTTTCGTACCGCTAATATACTAGGTTAACCAAAAAGAAAGCATTTCCAAGTCTAGGCATCGTAACGTGTCGTCATGAATTAAACTCGGACTTTATTTCCAGTTGCTTCATTTCACGCCGAAAAATGTCGAATATCTCACCGGTGCAGATGTGTACATTGACTCATGTTTAGCACCAGTTCTTTATGACTTTTTATTCGCGCGGTATGAAAGAAGTCTCATGGCTAACTTTGATCTCACGAGTACAGTTAAAGTGTTCGGCTACGTTGACGACTTTTTAGTGTTTTACCGCATCAATCAATCTGAGCCTCGGCGAACCACCGATAAGATATTTGACGTTTTCGGGTGTGAAATGAAAAACTAGAAATAACGTCGGAGTTTATTTCTGACAACAAGCTTCGACAGGCTAGAAGTAGAAATGTTTTTTTTTGTTGATCATCTATGTTGGCAGTACGAGTCATGCTCAAGAAAGAACCTCCTTTTTACGTCCGCCCATTCTAAGTTAGTCGAGTGAAGCATGGCTTTTTCCTGCCTAAAGGCAATTGTAACTGGCTCTTGTCACCGCCAGATAGAGTGCAGTTTCTCGCTCCAAGTTCACTGCCTTCAACAAGCAGGCTTTTCTAATCCCGAGTTAACTTCCATTACCTAGACTCTCCTAACGTCACTAAGAGTGCTTGATAAGAGACAAAGCAACAGCTAACTCAACAAGCCTTATTCTAGCATGGCATTTATTCCCTACGTACACGAAGTTTTGGAAAGGCTAAAGAAGGTCACTGGCAAAATAGGTGTAAGAGTTGTGTTCTGCGTACGCGATAAACTCGCTCGGCTATGTCGCAGGGTCAACAGCGAAGGACCTAAGAAAGAAGCATGTACTAAGAAACACGCTACGTGTCATATTTAATGTGTTTTAGCGAATCTCTACAAGATATATTTTATAATTTTGGGCATGGTTACATTGGCCAAACAGGGCGGTGCATGAATGATTGGATGAGGGAGCACGCTAACTCTCTAAAAGGTTTCTTTCCCAGCCACTTGGCAGACCTTTGTAATATGTCTTGTTGTCAGCCAGTTCCTGACAAGTGTTTGATCACGGGGGATATAAAAATCGGTGCGAGCACGAGATTAGTGCAGCTTTCTATATTCAACAACTTGGTGGTTTCTGTAATAGTGTACCCTAAATTTTTGTTAACTGCTGTGAAGTAAGTTATCTGGTGTCCACTTATATGACCGGTTGTTGATAAGGTAGGCCGTATGGTGCATGTATGTGCGATTCTGCTTATGGTGCATGGTTACGCGCAGATTCAGTTTTCTAAATATTGCAGTTGGTTTGTAATAAACTTTGATTGTTTGTTCAGGGCTCTGTTCTCGTTTTTTCTTTCCCTTGTCGTTTGCGCTGTTAAGCAACTTCTTTGTCTACCATACCGCACCAATTACTCGTATAAAGCACTTTGTTGGTATTGGAGGCGTATGTTCCAGTGAAATTGCACTATTATTACTGCGCTTCAAACACTTAACACTTGAACTTGTACTTAACATGTAGACAAATTTTAGTATAGAAGCAAAGAGCAGTACCTTTAAACTACCTTCCCACAAACCACACTGAAACGACATTCCGGTAAGTTCAGAAGGCAACTACGTGATCGAAAATTTTTTTTCACTGTTTTCAATGCGGTAAATCATCACAATTTTTTTCGAATATATTTGAGATGGTCGCTAAAGTAGTTGGGATGTTTGCCGTGGGTTGACCCATTAGTGAATCAAGCTTTCAAGCTGGAGACATCTAGGCCTTCACCAGTTTATCATACAACTCTAACATTATGAATTGTACACAGTTTTCTAAACGCACTGCTTTTAGCGTGTTGGCAAACTGATACTCATATTGGACATATAATTAGGTATACAAGACACATAGCTTAAAATGAAGCCTTTCCCACCAGAGGAATGTTCCTAAAATGTACAAGATATTTGGTGCGCCCTATGAGTAGCGTTCACCACTGCTGCAACCCCTTGAGTGAAGTCGTGAGTCCGGAACAGCTGCTTTCAGGTTGTGAAGAAGAGTGCACTGGGTGTCAGCACCCAGCCCATCGTAGAAGACGTAGTGTGCTTTCCTTTCAAAATTCTGCATGTAAGAGATGCACAACATTCAAATAAGCATTTAAAAAATACTGGAAACAATCAGAACTTCATTATGATGTGTCATATAATAAAAAGCTCCAGCTTCCCCACTTTCAGCTTCACCACTATTTTTTTCATGTTTACAAGCATCTGTGCATATTAGTGTACGAATGCAAGTGCCATGTTTGAGTCTAGATCATGGTGGTGGTGAAAAAGTGCTTCTCTCTTGGATTATGCACCTACCAAGAAGTTTGAAATATACTGGGTTGCTCAAGTTTCAGCATTTATACCATGTTTTCTTGCTTAGCCAGAATACCCTAACCAATGAACCACTACAAAGGGTGATACAAAAAATTATATAAACCCATTCAGACAGAGAAGTAGCAATATTTATCATTTACTTTGAAGGATCGTTGTGTAGACATGCACACGTCACAGATGTACAACCTACCGTGGGAAACTAGTGTAAAACATCGAGCAATCCCCAATCTGAAAGGATAAAGAGCACTTACAAAATGACAACTGCTGCTGGAAACACAGCACTGTGTATTTGTGGAAGCTCACCTCTCAATTTGTCTCCAGTTACATAAATTTCGTGTACTGAATAATTTTATAATATGTCTCACAGGTGGCTTATTGGTCAACAAAATGATTACTTTAGACCACGAGAAAAACTGACTACTCTCAAAAATAATTAAGACGTGCTAATCTTATTCTTCGAGTGCATGCATCAGCAGCGCATTCGCAGTTGAATTTTTTTTATTTCATAAAAACAGCCATGCAACAGATAATGTGTCACAAGTAAGTTAAATATATGCTCAATAGGCTCTTAACTGTTGGACTATAAATATGTATAATTAAAAAATGCACAATCCATTGGAGAAGTAGCTAACAGGAATATATGCATGGAGGGCTTATTACTTGGATCAGTGTGTTTACCTTCGTAAGGATGAAACCTGCACAGACAAAGTGCATGAAACAGAGAAGAGCTGTTAGGTCTGCCTGCTTTCATTTACAGCCACATGTGTCGCCATCCTCATTTTGTTTTTCGTGAGCGTGTTCCATAGTGGCTAACTACGCCTACACCATTATCATCTGTGCTGTCTCAGTCTAACTGACAGTTTTGTGTGGGTGTTTGTTGGTACACTTTGGCTAAGCTTTCATATGTAACCACAGCGCCAAAACCCTACACCAAAATATACAGAAATATTCCATTCTACAATATTCTATGTGCCGCACTACAACGATGCAAAAATGCAAAAAGATGTGTGCAATTGAGTGTGGCTGTTCAATCTCTTATTAAATCAGATCAATATTTCTATATCCTGATTATTTACGATTTACTAGTATATATGTAAAAAAACCTAACAAGGCATAAAAAGCGCAAATCACTGACCAAAAAGGTACATATAAATTATTTGGTTAGCTGCACGATATTTAACAAAACACATGTCACGCCACTGCAAAGTGCAGGCATCAAAGGGGTACTGCTACAAAGTTTAGGTATTTTTGCATTGTTGCTTAACATAGCGTATTTACTCGCAATAAAGCCGCACCCCTACCTTCAGTCATTGAAATCTGGATTTTTTTTCCTCCCGCGTAAAAAATGCGCCCCATTTGTCCACTGCAGTCCCGCTAACTTACAACTGGCGCCTCCTTTACCGTTGATCTGCTTCTTTATTAATAATAATATATATTATTATTATTATTATTATTATTATTATTATTATATTATTATTATTATTTTATTATTATTATTATTATTATTATTATTATTATCATTATTATTATTATTCCGTTTCTTTCGCCCACTTCGGCTCGATCAGCCCCCCTCCTTTTTTTTCTCACCCGCTGCCGAATGCCGTAAGGTTTATCTGCGCGCGGCACATCTCCCCGTTTTCTTTAACTATGCGCTACAATGAGGTTCATGAACACTGCGACTGTTGAGACATCTCAGCTGATAAGCACACAGCGAGCGAAGGTCAAGAAGCTACCGGCGACAAGAGACGGTCGCTCCCTGCAATTACGAATATCGCGGGCAAATCGGGCGTTAACAGGCCGGCACGCACTTCTGCACTTCGTTGTTCGCATGCACGAAAGCTTACCTTTTCAGCAATAGAACGAAATCCAAAAGCATTCTCCATGTAGCACCTAGCGTACACTCCGTTGAATGCTCGATCGGAAACACTCTGCTTGCGGTGTGCACAAGCCTCAACGAAAGCCGTTGACAGAGGACACACACTCCGCCGCACCGAAGGGTTTCTGTACTTGCCGACGCGCCACAGATCAGTGACTCGTACTGTACCTACTGTAAGCGCGAGTTGAACCATGCAAACCATATAAGTACACATGCTGGACAAAGCAAGTGAATAGTAAAATAATACACCACCGTCAGCCTGCAGCAAACACACACACTACATGTTACCACCCAATTCAAAGTCTGCCTGTTGACGCTGGTGATGCGCAGTTGCCCCGAGACCTCAAAACCGAAACCGAAATTTATAGCATCGCCGTTTTATGATATAATTACCAAGCTATGTCCTAGCATCTGTTTAACCTCCCTGCCTTCCTTTTTTTTCTCGTTTCTCTCTCTCTCTCTCCAAGCTATGTCAAGCCTCCAAGATATTGTGTAATAAGTTGTGCTTGACAACAGGTTTATTTGGTAGCAGAGCTTCAAACTTTTTGGCACTGACGTCTGCAGGCGGTAAATGCGTAGCCTTCATAATGCACATTTTTCTTTTCCCAGGTGAGGCGTTATTGCGGCGTTGTTTCGACATTTTGGAGCCAAAATTTGTCACTTGCGGAACATAGATATAAATAACAAGTTAGGGAAGGGCGGGCAAGGAGGTTGTTTCATATTTGACCCATCTCCCACCCTTCTTTATGTTTGTTTGAGGAGCTTTTTTTTATTCAAAATGGGACAAATCTAGAACCGAAACAAGCTCAACTATTGCTGCCTTGACATATACATGCAATCAACGTTCTTCTAGAACAGTAATATTTGTAAATATTGTCTTAATATTACTGCTATAGAGGGAAGGTGAACATATGTATAAGCCAATTGAGTGTCATTTTAGCTACTTTCGGGTCAGGATATGGCCCATTTCACACAAAAAAAGAAAGCTTGCGATTTGGATCCACACGTATGCAACCACAGGCAAAAATACACACTTAAATGGGTCCGGCCCCCTTTTTTCCTCTTTCTATTCCATTGCACGCATAAATTCTAGCTACACCCCTGCTGTGCTATTAGCTTCTCTTAAATAACACTCTGCAACTCAGGAAGAACCGGGGGCTATGCTTTTTTTACCGACACAGTATGAAGGACGCTTGCTTTTATTTCAAGTCTTAAATTTTGTGTGAGCATACCAATGTGCGATTATCAGTGCATTGTAACGTGACAGCAACAACTGTCAATTACAATGCTGCAATTAGTCAACTACTATCCATCTTTGTGGCACGGGTACTTTGCGCTAGTGTTGTCTACGATCGTTCACGTGTATATCGTACGACGCGCAAGCGCGCATATTAAGGAAAGAAAAAAAGAGGAGTAAGTGCCCACAGAGTGGTGCGACCCATCGGGAGAGTTTGCCCGTGCTTAGCGGAAGTGCGCCAAGCTTGTCCTGCGACGCAGCATGCGTGCACAGCATCTGCATCGGAGTAAGCTTAGCCTGTTAATTGTAAACATGCCTAGTTCCATGGCAACGGGAATACTACAAACATTCAATTTGAACTGATCCATGTTCATAAATCTAAATATAACTCACTGAATAAATCAGGGACCTGTGTATAGATGCGAAATACTTCAGTGTGAGGAAATACATGGGCCCCCATTGTAAAACATCGGCCCTGTATCTGCATTTTTCTGCAAATGTTGTCGAAACCCGATAGTCTTGCGTGTGGAGACAGTGAACAGGACACTTATTTGGTGTTCTGCGCAAGAAAGTCGGTGAGTGGTATTCTGGAGGCACTGCGTTTGAGTGCCTCGAGCGAGCGCATCAAGTCACGTCACACGTGAGAGATGAGCGTCATCTGGCAGTTTTCTTAGAAAACGAAGCGCGTGGCTCTGAGACGGGCATGCACGCCCATCTCAGAGGTGATAAGGTGTAGAACGCAAGGTGACGGTATAGGTGCCACCACCGTCTCGTCTTAGCAAAACGTTGGAAACACTCCCCGTTCCGTTGAAGCATTACATGGTCAGCACAGCGTGATAAGCGCTACGGCCCTTAAAATTACTAATTTATGCTTTTCTAGTGAAAGACGGACATGCAGAATATATACGTGTTGTTATGGTGCCGCAGACATGTGCGATGATTGCTTGTTAATTGACGATTGCACAAGCATGAACGCTCAATCTTGAGCAACATTGGTGGACGCTGCGGATGAGGTCGGCCATTTCAAGTACCAATGCCGTGTAGAGTGGACAAACAGACAAACGTACAGACAGACAAACAGACAGAGAGAGAGACAGACAGACAGACAGACAGACCGACAGACAGACAGACAGGGAGACCAACACTTTTGCGTTGATGGTCCCCAAAAAGACTATCTTCTTTACTAAAGCAAGACCTCTGGTACGAAACACTTAGTCTGATTTTAAATGAGAAGGCACTCACGATATCCTGTCGAAAACCGCGTGTAATTGTTTCATGTTACGTTTAAGCGCAACATAATCTCTTTTACCGATGTTTCTGTGAGAATTAGGGAAGAATGGAAATGAGCGGCAGCAAAACAATTTTAGTAGGACTCCCAAAACGTTAACCCACAAATGAGGTCGTTGAACATGTGAGGAATCTTCTGAACAATGTCATTAGGGGCTGGTCTAATAAATGTAATGCATAGCAAGATATAATTTGGAGAATGAAACGAGAAATGGAAACGAATGCCGAAACATCGATCTTTTCACCAGACTTTTGGCATGCGGTTTGATTGCATCCGTTGAGATGTGATATGTATTGATGCTCTAAACTATATACATATATGATAGGTGTAACGTTCAAGGAAACACCCTTGGGTTTAATTTGCGAACGTACACCTATAGTACACCTAAAAATGACAAATGGGTGTACAAAAGGTGGAATAGCAGAAATTACACCCGTGCGGATACGTTTGGCAGAAATAATAGGTTTAGGATGGGTGATTTATTGAAAAATCCACCCTTAAGGCTGTGAAATGATTTGCAGTGTAGTAGTGGGTGACAGACTTTGCCGAAAGCCTTATTGAAGTCTAAAAACACACAGCTGGCGTATGATGATTAGTTCCAAATCTGATGCAGTTTGGGAGTGAATGATATGAGTTGTTGTTCTCATAAAACTGATTGCGGAGGCCATGTTGTGCAGGAGTAAAAAAAGAGTTAAATTCAAGGAAGGTAGTGAGGATGGCGAGAATCACAGATTCTAATAGCTTACAGGAAGTGCTTGTTAGAGAAATCAGGTGGTTGTTATTTGGAAAGTGTTTACTGCCCGATTTAAAAATTGGCACTACCCTCCAGGTTTCCCATTGTGTATGAATAGTTGATGTATCTAAGGATTGTTGAAAGATATTTGTTAGTATTAATGAACTGCAAGTAACGCTGCTGTTTAGAAATTTAAAACCGATATTTTTGTGGTTAGGAGAAGAGTGAATTGGCAAGTTATTTTATAAGTTTAGCAATACCGTAAGGATTGATGGAAATTGGGGGCATGACGATATACTTGGAGTTCTGCGCTCAAGGCAGAATGACGTTACCAACAAAAGCAAAGCTGTGTTTAAAAGATTCATGAAGACATCGGCACACACGTTAGTAGGAACTCGATTGTCAAAATGATTTACTAGAGCTATGCTGTTATCTGGCAAAGCGTTAATTAAGCACCAAAGTTTTCGTACATTGGTTGAGAGGTTTCGGGCTGGGTACGAGAAAAAAAGTGAAACTTGGAGTATTTCAGAGCTGCTACTAAGCGTTGTGTGCAGCCTTTTAAATCGCCCAACATTCTTCACTGGGTGTTTGTCTCGCAGATTTGTAAACTCGTTTTTTTACGGTTAGATAGTCGTCTAATGTAGACGTTGTACCATAGTGCCTTCTGATTAGAGATGATATGGTTAGGAAACTATTTTTTTGTAAGGTCATCTACTTTTGCAGAAAAAGACCCAAGTTAGCTTGTACACAGTGATCAATGAATTAAGAAAAAAGTAATAATTTAAATTAGACAATTCAGCATTATGGCATCAACATTTTCTCTTTTGAAAATGACATATCACCTGTTCTCATTACTTCTTTTGGGACGTGGAATTTCGAGGTGAAAAGCAAGCAAGGAATAATCACTGATAATGGGCAGACAAGTGATTTAGGAA
This sequence comes from Rhipicephalus annulatus, assembly GCA_013436015.1. Taxonomy (NCBI): domain Eukaryota; kingdom Metazoa; phylum Arthropoda; class Arachnida; order Ixodida; family Ixodidae; genus Rhipicephalus; species Rhipicephalus annulatus. Next base: position 10,370 of record WOVY01013905.1, read on the forward strand.
GCTAAGGTGGGTGTGTTAGTCAAAATTAGGTCAATTGTGTTTGTGGCAGTACTCGTTACTCTAGTAGGTTCTTGAGCAGTTGATACAAACCAAAAGCAGAACAGATATCTCTAAATCCTTAGAGTTCAGAAAAAAAGGTGATAAACATGGTTGATCAGTGGTCCAATTCATGTTAGCGAGAATAAAATGACCTACTAAGAACAACGGCATCGAAGGAAAACGTGAAGTAACTATGTTTGTTGAATCGTGGAGCTCACATGGGAATGTTTGTGCAGATGAAGAGGAACATTAAGATACGCCTAGGATAATATTTAGTGACAAATTGTTAGTAGAACCCATACTCTTCCGGTGTCATAAATAATTTGTACGCATTACATTGGAATGCATTCAGAGATGGCCAGGAGCAAGCCTCTACCTCGACGCATCGTGCGATCACAAGGATAGACAGTAACGTTTTGGGCATTATCAAACAAATCATTGTCATGCGCATTTGGAGAAAGCCACGTTTCCGTGAGGGCTAATGAAGGATTTCCGCACAATTGTATCGCGGATGTTAAGGAATCAGATTTATTTGCAATGCTTCTGGCGTTAGAACAAAGGATGAATGGCTGAGCTATGGAATGTGTTAGTAGACCACATCCCCTCTCGCTTCCCTATTGTAAACTATTTGTAGGAGGATGTCGGGTGCCAACTACGTGAGAAGCATGCGATTGAAATTTTTCGACGATTCCAAGGTTAACATTACAAGAGTTGTTGTTTCCTACCAGCTTATTGTATTGGAGTTTAAAGGAGGCAGGATTAGGCCTATTGTTGCGGATTTCGATTAGCTTTTTGAGGGCAAGACGAATGGTTGTTGAAAAATATTTGGAGACGCCGATATTCATTAGTTTTAATCGGCCTCAGAGGACTAGCAGTTGCTTTTTAGATTTAAAGCCAGTAAGCTTGACAAGTATTGGGCGGGATACAATGGGATAGAAGGAGCCTAACCTGTGCGTGCTCTCAATTTGGCTGCCTGTGAAAGAACCAAGAACTGACTTTATTTCAGCAGTTAGTTTTCCCTATGTCTCTTACCATGTTTCTTTAGAATCGGGAAGACCATAGAAGACAATAATATTGCGCCGTGAGCTGTCTTATAAGTCTTCAAGTCGTGACTGAAACGAAGTAGTACGTGCTTCAAGGTTGTTGACCAAAACCTGCATTTCAGATAACTCTTCCTTAACTTTGTTGAGGGTTTCAAATTTTTTGCTCCAGATCGTCCAGGCACTTTTGTGCGGCCACTACTTTTTTCTCTATGGTCTTTAGGCTACATTTATTATACTTTATGTCGGCAGCTAATTCGTTCTGAACATTTGCATTTTGTAAAGATCGAGTATAAATATCTTTGATTAATTTAAAGAGAACGGACATCTGCTTGGTTGAGCATTCTGACAACGGCATCAGCTCAAAACTACTTAAAATAACTAGTCACGTTTCATCGTTTTTATTGCCCTTAATTTTTCAGCAATCACTTGATTCTGGGTGCGTCCCTGACGATTGGAAATCTGGTCACGTTAAACCCATTTATAAATCTGGTGATCCCTCTAGTCCAAAAAAACTACCGCCCTATTTCACTCACAGCAGTTTGTTGTAAACTCCTCGAACATATAATTTACTCCCACATAATGAGACATCTTAATACTAATAAAGTGTTATTCGAAAATGAACATGGGTTCAGGTACAAGCGGTCTTGCCAGACACAGTTATTTGAATTATTTACGGATTTACCTGACTCTTTGCACAAATCGGTTTACACAGATGCGTATATTTATTGACTTTTCTAAAGCCTTCGACCACGTTCCCCACATACGGCTAATCCAAAAAATAAACTGCCTAAAGTAAGACATAAAAACTACCCGCTGGATTCAAGAATTTTTATCTGGTCGCTCAAAAAAAATAAATATAAATAATAATCTCTCCAGTTCCTGTGTCGTTAGGTCAGGAGTACCTCAAGGATCAGTTTTAGGGCCTTTATTATTCCTGATATATATTAATGACATTGCCAATAATATAACTTCAACAATTCGACTGTTTGCCAATGACTGTATAATTTATAGACAGATCACATGCACCGATGACGTAGCTATTTTGCAAAGCGATCTAAATACCTTTGCGGAATGGTGCCACACCTGGAAAATGGAAATTAATACAGATAAAACGAAGGTGATGCCATTTTCTTCGAATATAAATACTCCATTTAATCGATACATGTTATGCAGTTTGGCTATTGAACGAACCTTTTCTTTCAAGTATCTTGGCATGATATTTACTCCTGATTTAAACTGGGCCATGCATATTGAACACGTAACAAACAAGGCACTAAAAAAACTTGGCTTTCTAAAGCGCCCTTTATATCTCGCAAACCATGAAACTAGACTTCGCGCATACACTTCCCTCATCCGTGCAACCCTCGATTATGCTTCAATTATTTGGAACCCTCACAAAGCTATACTGTCTGACTGTATTGAATCTATTCAAAACAAGGCTGCCCGCTTTATTTTGTACTCGTACTCGCCATACCTAAGTGTCTCAGCATTAAAACAGATTTCTAATCTTCCAGAACTTACCAGTCGTCGAAAATTCTTCCGCTTGACCTTTTTTCACTCTCTGTATCATGGTATTACATCTTTTTCATGCGCTCATATTTTTCCGTCCCATTATGTGTCCAATCGCACTGACGATGCTCGTAAAGTGTCACCCATATTTGCAAAGACCAAAAAGTACCAAAATTCCCCTTTTGTGTTATCTGTAACTAAGTGGAACGAGCTACCCAGCGAGATCATGATGTAAATGACCCGTCTGCATTCCAATCAGCGCTGCGTACATTTCTTGATGTGTAAAATATCTACTGTTACTATATCTTACTCTGCTGTTATATCTTATGTACCAGCGAAACGTCGAAGAACTAGTGCCATGCGGATTCCTGGAATTGAAATGTACTGGAGATGTGAAATGAGCCATGTGTTACATCCTTGTCGCAAAATGTACCTTTTACCTAGTTATGTGTGATCGCTGTGTGCGGTCCTTTTATATGAAATGACGTATACCGTGTTTTTACCAGTATCCCCCCCTATGTAATGCCTCTCGGCGCGTTTAGGGTAATCAAATAAAAATAAAAAAACGATAAAATATTTAAAAGATTTCTAGAGGGAGTAGTGGGCCCTGGAATTGTTTCTATGTCAACAAAACGTAGTAAAAGCAAAAAACATTGAAATACAGTTCAACAAAATCGCGCAAAGTGTTTGTGGATACGGGAGCACAAATAAAAAGGCAGGGTACGATCCTTTGACCCACGCTCTTCTGTGTATGCTGGATGCTGTCACAGACAAGAATCAGTTTAGTTACGCGAGCAAAACTTCAGATTATTCACGCTCATTCCAAGCACGCCAGCAGAACGTCATCTATATGAAATTGTAGTGACATCTTTAAAGTCGTTTAACTGGGCCGACGTAAAAACAACAAACTTCCCCTTCAGCGTTGCAGATCATTGCGTACGAGCGAGAACGTGCAGAAGGACATACAAGCAAGAATAAACATGTTAGGCACAAATGGGAGAATAAAAACATGTACCTCGTGTAGGCCTCGGGCTCATTTCGTGATATTCATTTTGGTGAAATATACTCCCGGTCAAAGTCGTTCTAAGACTTTTAACTCTGATGGTATCAGTCGAGCGGCTGCGCAAGAGCTAAGGCCTCGTCATGGTTAGCACAACGCGAACTATTAGGCTCCAACCCGACAAACTGTGGGCCTCTGATCTTGTTGCCATTCAAGTGGACTGTCTCATGACGTATCTCATGCAGAAGATTGAAAAGCTCGAACACCTCAGCAAAGATATAGTCGATGCGTCTGTCGACACTGCTTAGGAAGAGAACAAGTCCGCGGTAAACTATGACCAGAGTATTTCAATACTTTTACTGGTTGTGAAGCTTCGGCGAAAGTTTGACATAAAGACAAGCTCAACCGCTTGAGGCACCCTCGTCATTATTGGAGCATTATAGTGGCCATGACGCTGCGATTCTATGACACGCTCCCGAGATCTGAAACGTTAAAAATGTAGACGTGAAGGTTGAATATGTCTTCATAGTTATGTTGGCTTCAAGAAAATTGTGGAAAGCTTTACTAGTGTATAATTTAGCATCAAATTAGGCCTAGAAGGTAGAAGTTCAACGGAATGCTTATTCCACTGTAACGTGCGCCATCGCCATAAAAGCATGCCTATTTTTTTCTAAACATCTGGTGGACAATTTTATACATAAGAGTTCTTCAACGACTCTTATGGTTCTTGACGCGTCGCGTAAGTGCAGTGGTAGTAACTTTTAAAAGCGCATATCCAAGCTACTAGACTGTATATATTCACTGTTTCTATATAAAAAATGTATATCCTAAACTTACCTTGCAATAGTTAAACCAATGGCCACTTTGAATGGATCAGTGCTTCTGACTAAGCAAGGTATGACAAATAGGCAATACTTCAAGTGACGTTTACCTCGTTTTTCGGTTTGTTTTACGTTAATTTCTTACTATGGTGCCGTAGTGAGCTCTATGTACAGATGGGCCATGCAATGTAGTTTACAGTCCTACTCATGCTGCGTTTTCGATGTCCTTCTTTACTGTTTGTACTTTATAGTGAAAGCCCCGGTTGCCTTAACAAACTTGACAATTGACCAAATACCTCCCGCGCAGAAGGCCTCAAGGAGTGACGTAAAAAATTATCTTCTCGGGCTATTAATGCATTGATATGAAAATTCAATTTTTATGATTTTACAGCTTGCGCAAGCTTTTTACAGCATAGGGGTGAAACCTCTTTTGTGCCTTCACCCAGCACTCTTCTATTGGTAGCGCTGAAGCGTCTGTTGCATGCAACAGATATGTGCCTCGACTTTTTCAAGCTGTGAGGACCTGCATGAAGCTCCACCTGTTCCCCATATGTGCCTCTACACTTTTGGTCGTGTCAGTGCCTGTGTGAACAAAAGCGGTGAGCGAACCACTCACAGTGCTTCTGTAGTACCTGCTGACACGGAATGGGAAAGTGGCGGTCGGGATGCTCACTTTCACAAGATGCCTCATTATCCATTACAGTTGTGTAAAAAGGGCTAAAGCGCAGTCCAATTCAGCCTTAACAGTATCCAGCTCACTTACAGGCTCCCGTAGACGCTTGTAGGTGAGCAAGTTCTGCATCGTCTGCACTATACGGTACGTAGTGAGGGCTTAAAAAAGTTAGCAGAAGCTTCAAAACGTCATGTGGTGACTTTCACAACAAAATCTACGATTAGCCACTGGTCCAGGCTAACAATGTCACTCTTACCGAAGTGCTTTTCGCACACGCGCACAATAGGCATAACAAACGTGAAACCATCAGTTTATCACCGCAGTGCGCAAATACACTTTTTCCGCCGATCACTGTAGGCAGCATGAACTCGGAGGCTTTTTTGTCATTTCATTTGTAACCTCATCGACAACCAGGTATCAAGCAGATATACGGCATTTCGGCCAATCTTCAGGCACTGCACACTAGGCACGATGGTAACTTTATGTTCAAAAACTACACGATGACGTACCACGATATAATGTAATGACTCTTCACATAGCGGCGCTAGCAGCTATTCTTTCCGGTGTGCTCACTGCCCTGCGCGGTGACGCAGTGCCGCCCCGCGAACTTCGCTCGCAGCGCACAAAGCTCTTCCGCTGGGTTATTTATTTATTTATTTATTTATTTATTATTTATCAGAGTACTCTCAGCGCCAAAAAGCCTTACGAGGGGGTTACACAGTACATATTTCATAAGTACAGCGAAGCTTCATTAACAGTATATTTATTTAAGAACTCTGCGATCATGAAAAGGTGTTGTTCGCTATGTTTTGAGCGCAGTTCTTCCTACGAGAAAGAGCAACCAACCAATGGTGATCAGTACGTCAGCTCCACAGGCTTCATGGGCAGACTTCCACGGCGGTCGTTCCAGCAACTCAGCACGAAACAAGGTCACATACTCTTCAGCTCAAGGAGCAGATGCGAAACCATGTCAGGGGTTCATGCCAGACCATCGCAGATTAGTTCTGCGGAAACTACAGTTTCAGGCCTCTTTCGGCGAACTCTGTGATTGGTAGCCGTTCTGAGAACACTCCTGCGCCACGATACATCTTCACTAACAACCTCTGTATGTATACAAGCGAATTCCGCCCGATCACAGTTGAGCTGCACAGCCAAAAGAGCAGTAAAATGAATTCGACTAACAAGAAAAATACAACAGCGCTATTAGAATTTGACGGAGCCATTTCATGCGTGAAATTCGCTCAATAACGAGCATGGTTCTTTCTTCTCCTCTTAGCATCCATCAAGTCTTCGGTCGATTATGAGAGTCTTCGGCTGTTCTACGACAAGGTTCAGTTTGGAGTCTGCATGGGCAATTTCGGGCCTCTCACATGACAAGTAGGACGTTGTCATCAACCGCGTGCTAACGAATTTCCTGCTTTATGGCCTCACGACAGTGTACCGCCAAAAGGTGAAGGAAGCATCGAAAGATACGTACTGCTTAGCGACACCAGAAGAGAGAGCTGGGTAGGCAGGTGAAATATTTAGCTTCTTGCGCACACATATTGAAATCAGGAAGGAAGGAAGGCAAGAGCGAACGGTGTCGGGTTACTGGCGTTTTCTCCCGGAAGACATTCAGCCCACGCCAACACCATTGGAAAGTCTTTCAACAGCCTACGCATATACTGACACTTGCTAAAATTGTAACCTGACTTCCTTCCTCTCTGCCATGCTTCTGCGATGCGGCGTCTTAATCCCATTGTAATCAAGCTAGCTGACTAGAAAAAGGACAAGGCTCCGTCAGACGTTCAGCTATTTTGTGACAGCTAGTCACTTTTGGAGAATGTACTCAAGTGCTCCTCAATTCTCAAGCTCTTGTTGTACCTTAGAGCACCAAATTTCGAAGGTCAGTCAGGTGGTAAGCTCACTCTCATTAAACAGTTACAACGAAGAATTTGATTTACTAAAGCAGATCGGCACGTCAATTAAAGCGTAAGTAAAGACCAGGCAAAACACTTTTACAAGCAGCTACTGCTAAGAGAGAATATATATTCTATGAATGATCACGCAGTAATACTCCGATGTGTCATCACAAAGCTTAGTGCTGTGTTTAACGCTTCAACACCTAAGCTTGGTCAGTCCTGCCAGGCATATCTGCTACTCAAAGTTACAAATCTCTACGCTGAAGGTTTGCAGCTGTTCATCATCTTTTAATCTCAACCACTCATCCAGTCTAATGTTTTGGATGATAGATGTCCTTGGTAATGAGAGAGCTCACAGCGTCCTCCAATGAATAAAAGGCGTTGAGGAGGTAACTTAGAAGGGCTCACCAGCTCCATAGCAACTCAGATTTGAATTTTTCCTGTAGACAGGCGGCAGCTCCTAAACAGCTTCAAAAGACAGAAAGTTAGAGCCCACTTTAGGCATGCTCGACCTTCCCAGGACCGTAGGATTACACTCCGCGTGTGAAAGGTAGCGCTGCTGAAAATTCGACTGGGACTACTTTGATACACCATAAACGTTTTTTTCTAAATATTTCTTGGGTTTTCTGCCTGAGCCGCAGAAAATGCGATGAAGTTCATTTACCTTCGAATTACGGCGTGGGTTTAGCCTTTTACAGCGTAGCGATCCTCCAACTTCTTGGTTTTTTTTCACCAAACCTGCAGCTTCAACAATGCTAATGACGTGTCGTGACAGTTGTATACTGCTCACTTTGAGAGGCTATTGCTTATGTTCAGCTGTCACTTTTTACAAATGCACATAGGTGCTATATGTTTTCTCCGGCTTTGAAGGCCAGGGTCAGGCTATCATTTGTAACATGCAGAATGGTGGATGACGTCAATTCTCAGGGTCACACACATTTCCCCCGGCCCCCCCCCCTTGTGAGCCACTGGTGCCGCACCTTTAATGATTGATATATTTTTATTTATATATTTGATACTGTCAACCCCTAGCTTGGGGTCAGTACAAGGAGGGTGTCATAAAGTAGATAACGTTCGCACAAAAAAGAAAAATTAAAAAGGGCATATAAATACGAGATAAATAACCAACAATAAAAAATAAGAAACAAACAACAGTGACTACACACATAAAAATCAACTAATAAATGCTGACAACAAAATTTAACACGCATCACTACAAAGAAAACCGTCCAATGCATTTTCAAAATCCACTGATGTTTGTTGCACAGCCGCATTGGGTGAAACATCCCAAAACTACCATATGAATATGAGGGACACCACAAATTGAGATCTCCTGAGGTTCTTTACCGTGTACCCCAATCTGAGCACACGAGTCTACAGCATTTTAGCCTTCAACGAAAACGAAGCTGCCACAGCCGGCATTCACTTTCGCGATCTGCTGGTTAGTAGCCGAGTACCTTAGCTACTACACCATCGCGGTGGGGCCAAATAATCTACCACATGCGGGAATAATGCACAGAAACGAAATTTGTAACAGGCATGTCCATAAATTGGTCAAGCTTACCTTTGCTTGCTAGACGAAGTGAGGATGACCTCATGTGTGGCAGAAAAAACGTCGTGAAGAAATGAAGACGCTATCGAGAACATTTCAAAGCAGCCAATAACGCCATCATATTGGGCTGCGCACACAACTACAAAGGCTGATTTGGCCGCCTCAAAAAGGTGTTTTCAATGGACGACGCTTTCTTAGAGCCACCCCTAGAGCGGCATTGTGGGCCCAGAAATTCTAAGGAGCTAAGATGACTTCGCTTTTGCACAAGCTGACGTAGACGTAGCCTCCTCGTCTAATAGCCCATGCCGTGGTTATCTTGCGATCTGATCGTGCGCTTGGTGCTGTGTAGTAGCAGCACACGTTACCTACATTGTTTTCTGTCTGCACGAATCAAGCCAGCGAAAATTGCAGCCAAAAAGTTGAAGTAGGCAAACGAAATTGACCAGTGACAACCACCGCTAACGTAAGACACAAAATCTACAAACTTCGCCTCCTCCTCAGTGTGACGGGGATCTTGTCGAGTCATATGATAATCCTTCGTCGTCAACCGAGAATGAGCACAGCTCAAACACCGCAGGGTTGTGCAGGTGGTGAAGCCTCTAGTGTAGACTCGTAGCATTCAAAAGTTCTTTGTCATCTCCACCGATGAGTACAGCATTACGCGAGCCACAGACCCGAATACAAGAGGGGAGGCCAACACTGAAGAATGCCGTATAGTTACACCATATTGTTGACATTGAAGAATGCCATATACAAAATTTTATTTTTATCCTATGTTGCAAATGCTTAACTTTTGTAGTGATTCGCTGTGCATTGCGATAGTAATCTTGCGGCTGATATTTGTTTTACTTTTTCAGGCTTTTATGTAACACAGAGAACTGAAATGTCTTCGTAAAGTAAAAAGTTGGGCGAGTTGGTGCTGGTTCATGATAATAAGGGGCGCGAAAAAAAAAACGACACACAACAGAGAAGAAGTACACGGGACGACGCGCTACTAGCAACTGGAATATTTTATTCAGGAAACACCATTTATACCGCAGTGACATCAAATTTAACCCAACAAATCGACCAAAAACTAAAACTACATGCTCAGCATGCCTACAAGTAACGTTGCAGATAGGCTATCTCCCCTTCCTGCAGACTGATAGAGGGGTGGCTGATGCAATCGGGCCCCTCCCTCTGGATAAAGAGGGCTTCTATAATCTCCCTCTCCGCTGAGCCCCTGTGCCTGTAGATTACAGTTGTCTGCTCAAATGCAGGCTTACAGTTACCCTGATCGCACCCTCTGAAATGCATCGCCAGATGCGTGAACGGCCTTCCTATTAAAGAGCTACTGTGCTCGCGCAACCGCACGTTGAGGCATCTACCAGTTTGTCCTATGTATGCCTTGCCGCACGACAGTGGTATTCTATATACAACACCACGTGCGCAAGGGACGAACTGCCTTACGTGCTTAATGGCACATCCTCTTTTTTCACACTGCTTTGGCCTACCTGTCTTCTTACCAACCGCTGAGCAGATGCGGCCCACCTTGTTTTCTGCGGAGAACACGAGATCCACCCCATACCTCGAAGCCACTCTCTTAAGGCCGTGCGAAAGCCAGTGGATATACGGGATTTTTGACACTTTTTTTCTTCCCTGCGGGACATTCTTGTCTAGACCTGTCCCAGGCCGTTGCTTAATGGACTTTTTTATTTTTTCGCAAGCAGCAGCTAAGACACTATCAGGAAACGCCGCGTCTCTTAGTCTTTCCACCTGCGCGAAAAAACTTGTCTCCATAAGATGTGGGCATGATCTGTCCAACGCCGATTTTAGGCACGTCATGGCAATGCCATTTTTTACTAGGCGAGAGTGCCCAGAGCTGTAATCAAGAAGCGGCTTCGCGGTCCTAGGGGAAAACATCCAACACACGTGTTTTTGTTGGAATGACAGCTGCAAGTCCAGAAAACGCAGCTGTCCATTCTTCGGCACTTCGCACGTGAATGTCAAGCCCCGCTCCCTATTACCAAACACACTGAGCACTTCATCAACTCTGCTATCAAAGTTGGCTGAATTAATCAACAGCAAATAGTCGTCCACATATCTGTACACTTTTTGGACCAAACCATCAAGGCCAGTTACAAGATCGTTGTCAACTCTGGCTAAAAAAATGTTGCTCAGTACTGGAGCCACTTTGGATCCAATACAGATCCCTGATCTCTGCACAAAGTTCTTACCCTTCCAGCCGACGTACGTGTGTTTTATGTAAAAGAACAATACTTCTAAAAAACTTTGAACAGAGATGCCGCACTTGGTCACAAACTTTATTTCATCATTGTTGCCAATGCACTCTTTCACACTAGTCATCAGTTCATCATGAGGCAGTGAATAATATAAGTCTTCTATGTCGATGCTAAATCTCGAAGTGTTCTCATGGGCATTTCCTTTAAGGAAATTCACTACCGTAGACGAGTTCTGAATGATGAACGGGTCCTCCACTTTCAGTGAGCTCAACTGCGACTGAAGATAGGTAGACACCGCAAGACACCAAGTGCCTCTCTCCGACACGATCGCACGGAAAGGAAAGTCTGGTTTGTGTGTTTTCACTGAAAAGAATGTCTCCATAGTTGAGCCTTTCATCTTTTTCACTTCACTGCACACTTTTTCCAAGTTTAACCGAAGTAGGAGCTCGCGCACCTTTTTTACTACCTCCTGCGGCTTCTCCGACACTTCGCGAAAGTTTTTACACACCGCCGCACCTGCTTTTTCACTGAACATACCTTCAGGCATAACTACAAAGGATCCTTCTTTGTCCGACAGAAGAACACGCAGGCCATTAGTGGTAAAAAAATCAATAGCGGGATCGAGACTAACAACCCGTTTTTTCCTACCTTCTGACCGCGGTAGAAGTTCCACGCACTCTGTGATACACCTAGATTTGTCTTCTTCCTTGACCTTGTTGTGGAATGTCTTCCTCATTGTCTTCCTCATTGGCGTGAAGAATATTACGTGCGAAACGTGCTCCCGGGCCACACATTGTGGTAATCCTTAAGAACACATGTGTGAGGAGAACTAGCACGAAAGCTCAACCATCGTGAAGCATAGTATTATACTCAAAGTTTTCAAGAAAAGCGTTAATTTTCATGGCGTTGAGTTCACCACAGCTTTTACTGATGGAGATTCAATCACCTACCGATCCATCATAGCAGCTGCGCAGTGTGGAAATCAGCGAGTGAAAAACTGAGTGCCCTGACCCACACTGTTTGCAACTACTCAGAAATCATTAGGGAAATCGTCCAAAAAAAAGAAGTGGAAAACGCTCACAAAAGTGTTAAAAACTTGTTGCTTCACGCCTGTCGCATGCGTTGCGACAGCAAGGAAAATCGGGGGCTCAGAAGATACGGCACTTTCTGGAAAAATTGAGTGCTTTGTTCAAGACATAAATATTGGCTCTAACCACGTTTTTTGAGACCACGGTGATTGCGCTGTGTAATTCCGCTCGGTAAGGAATGCGTGAAAACAAGACATGTTTTTCCTAATCGTCAAAAACAGGCATATATGAGGAAATACTCATTGCTATGAGCAGCTGGATGGCCGCCAACACAGCAAGCGTTGAAATTGACGTAGACAACACTGATACCATGCAATACAACTTTACCGTTGTGAAGTTGCTTAGAGAAAAACGAATAAAGTAATGGACGAAATAGTTCGACAGAACATAAAGTATTGCTGCTTCTTTATTGGTGATCTGCAAAGGGACTTACTATGAAACCATTGCCAGCAAAACTTCGGTGGCAAACCTTGGAAAACGTACAGCGTCAATTGTGAAAACATTAGTCGCTCGAAGGAAGCTAAAGCGAAATTTGCCAAAAAAGGCATCAACAACCACACCCCGCACCAAAGACAAAGTGAATGCTTCATCCAGTGCTATGTTGATTACGACATACCTGACACGGAGCCTGAAACTATGGCAGCTGTTCCTGTGAACTTCAGGAATTCCCTTTTCTCTTTTCAAAACAAGCGTTGACGACTTGCGGAAAAGAACTTCTAAGCACAGTGGATCTAGAGCGTGGAGGAGGAAGGAGGAAAGAGGCTGACAGCATCACTTTTGGTGCCATTTGTAAAATGAAAACAACAACAAGATGCGGACACGCAGTTCAAAGAAATAATCTACAAGAGAATAACCTCTCTACAAGAGAATAACATCTCATACACAAGGTCCACGAGTGCGTTGCTCTGAAGCAGCATGTATATGAGTATAACTTTGCGGTAAATGAATGCTGCGTCTATTCGTAGACCAACAAAATTTCTTCCTTGGAGCTACTTTAGATAGTTTGATTGGTGTCGGCGTTCTTGCCGAAGTGAAATTACATACGCGCCGAATACCCTTACTTCACTAGGAGGATTACGTGCCCTAAAAATAGTGTGCCGCACGAAAACGAAGGACAGCAAATCACAGCTAAAATCATATTGTAACTATTGGTACCAAGTGCAAGCTCATATATCTTGCATCATCCGAAGTGCTTCTTCGCCGTCTGGACAAAAAGCAGGCACGAGCATTGAAACAACTTCCAGGAATTGGGCCTTTGAAATACAAGATGTTGCTGAAAAGATTTTACATGCTGTGGATGTTATCAGAGCTCGTAGATACAAAAAGGAGCCGTAGCTTTTAGATTCGAGAGCCTGACCTTATCACATAATCGAGAAAGAACCATGTACTGAAGCAGGCTTTGAAGAAGACTCCGAAAATTGGAGCTTGCCTAGAAATGACTGAACAGACCTCTTCTATTGCGTCGGAAGTTACTCACCACCTCGAATCTCAGTTTGGCATCCTGGCTTCGAGAACGAGTATAGCGTGAGATAGGGCTCACCCGAAAACTCCAGCATGTTCTCAGTGAATATATGTGTTTTGCTTTCTCGCTTCAATGTAACTTTACAGTATTTACAACATAACACTTTTATTTGTAGACGCAACCCTTTCACAAAGAAGCACAACAGATTATGCCGTAAAAAACTTTTATAAATGAGAGAACGTGCTTTTCTGGCAGGGCTTTTGTTGTTGTATCTCCCGAACCTTGTGATCTGCACCGCTCGGTCAAACAAATGGAACAGCTGCTTTGAAAAGACAGGTTTCAAAGAAAACTCAACAGTGTTAAGGATACATGCGTTTCTTTCTTTCATCATGGACAAAACAATTTATATTGCAGTTTTTGTTCATGAAACGCTTGCGTGCGAAAACGGGGTTTCGTGGTAACAAGAAATGCACCGCCACCCGACTACACTGAAGGCAATGCTTTCAAGAAAATGGGCACCAATGAGGACACTTGCATGGCCCAGGTGAAGTCTGCAACTTTTATGTTTCCCTTTTTTTCTTTTTTGGGCATTTTTTCTTCTTTCTCGCTTAGCTGGCTTTTCTCCTTCATTTTTTACTGAAGATAATATAAACGTGAGCACGAAGAGAATGTCCCTTCTCACACACACACAATATATATATATATATATATATATATATATATATATATATATATATATATATATATATATATATATATATATATATATATATATTTATATATATATGAGATCTAACAGACAGTAATGCCAAGGAATGTACAGGGGAAGGTATTAGAACCAATGGAATGTAAATAAGAAGAAAGAAAATTGGATGAAAAAATAACCAGCCGTGAGCAGGAATCGAACCTACGACCTTCGAATAACGCGTTCATTACCATATATATAACGCGTTCGATAACCATATATATAATGCCCTACGGGCCCTGAGGGTATTCTAATAAATATATATATATATATATATATATATGTATATATATATATATATATATATATATATATATATATATATATATATATATATATATATATATATATATCACGGAAAGAAGTGTATACCAAAGGGCTCGTTTTGCCGTGTTTTCACACAATAATAATGTAATCTAACAAACCATAATGCCAAGAAATGTATAGGGGAAGTTATTAGAACCAATATAAAGTGAATAAGAAGAAACGAAAGTGGGTGAAAAAATAACTTTCCGTGAGCAGGAATCAAACCTACGACCTCCGAATAACGCTTTCGATGCTCTACCAATGAGCTATCACGGCGGCCATTCCTCCTGTTACTTTAGTGGGTTTATATGTGAATTTAAACGTGGCAGTGTCATTCAGTGCCACCAGTTGCAATGGCGGGGAATGTGGTACACTCTTTTTATCAGCCTGTACGGCCTCACGTTGCACGTAAGCTTATTACGAACTGGCATCTCAATCAATCAATCAATCAATCAATCAATCAATCAAATCAAACTTTTATTTTTGCTTCAGACAATACAGCGCATTTTGACTGGGAAAATAGGGGACCAGAGAAAAAAAGCTGCGCTTGCGCAGCTTGACTAAGCTCTGGTCACCTGTACAGCAGTAGTGACATGGCAAAACATGTAACAAGTCTATATCGCCACAGTATATACAATGCGATTTTCAAAAGTAGTTATGTAGACAACGGTGTTCTAATGAAAAAAATCATCAATGTATGTTTTAGGTTACAATCACTTCAGTAAAACCCGCTACTGTAAATGTACAAACATGAGTAGTTCTAATACATTTACATAAACAGATCTAGTAAGGTTTTGTAAGACTATCTGACCAATAGTCTCTCGTATTCAATCGAAAGGCACTAAGTCTGCCAGTACGAGACCCTCGTTAATGAATAAGAGAAGAAGTGTATATCCAAGGGATCGTTTTTCTGTGTTTTGACACAATATTAATTTATTTTATTTAGTAAATTATTTATTTATTACATACTGCAGACCATTAGGTCCAAGCAGGTGGGCAGTTACATGGGGACATAGTCGAAACAAGAAGTGGCATGAAGATTGTTTAGGGTGAGTGTTTCATACACTCATAGTGAACACAAGGAGGGACATAGCAAATTACTTCCTAATAATGCAAGTACCAGACAAAAGAGAAAAAACACCACAAATTCATACTTCATATGTCGTGCGATTAAAGTAAAAATAAGTACATAATAATTACAAAACAAAAAACACAAATATTTCCACCGTTCAAGCCAAGAAATAATGAATACATAAGTATACAATAAGTACAGCACACACAAGATGAAAAAGAAAACGAAAAGAAAAGCAAAATGCTGTAATAAAAGATGGAAAACCTGAATTTTCAGGAACATGCTATATAGAGCGAAGACGAAATAGATTCTCTGAGAATGCCCGAGCTGTTCCATTCCAATCAGAGACCGTGCGTGGAAAATATGAGAACTTATAAGCGTCTGTCCTGCAGAAATAGGGTGTCAGAGTTTTGGCGTGATGATGCCTTGTGGGTCTAGTTGATAACGATCTCATGTACGGCGATGGGTCAATCGCAGGTTTGTGGTTCAGAAGAAGTAAAAGAAGGTCAATTCTTATGTGTTTTCGACCTGTGCTAAGAAGGGAAATGCCATTGACCTTCATTATTTCAGAAGGAGAGTCGACTCGTGAAAACTTGTTAAAAATAAACCGGACGGCTTTCCTTTGTATTTTTTCCACGCAATTGATGTTAGTTTGAGTGTATGGGTCCCATACTTCACTCGCGTATTCTAATTTATGTCTTATTAAAGAATAATAGGCCAGTAATTTAACATTGCTTGGGGCATTATGAAGCTTATGTTTTACAATAAAAGTTTTCTGCATGCAGAGGAGGAAATAATATTTATATATTCATTCCACGACAAGATAGTTGTTATTGTAACACGTAAGTATTTATAGCTATTGACTTGCCTAAGTGGTGAAGAACTAAGCTCGTAAGTAAAAGACAGGGGTGCTTCTTTGCGTGTAATAGGGAGCAGTACGGTTTTATCGGCGTTCAAAACCATGCCCCATTTTTCGCACCACTGCAATACGTTATTTAAATTGCTATTTAACTCTACCTGATTATGCAGATGAAACTTTTGTTTGAATATTACGCAGTCATCTGTAAATAATCGAATTTGAACACCAGGGCTTACTACGCTAACAATATCATTAATATAAACTAATAAGAGAAGGGGGCCTAGGAAACTGCCTTGTGGCACCCCTGAAGTGACTGCCAAACTTTCAGAACGTTCACCCCCAATGTCAATATATTGCTTCCTGTTAGGTAAACAGAAATCTATCTGAAGAAGTGTTCAAGGACGCCACAAATTCTAAGCTTTATTATTAATTTATGTGTGGCACCTTGTCAAAAGCTTTGCTAAAATTAAGAGATATTACATCTAGTTAGCCATTAGACTCAAGGGATGAAGCGAACGATTGAACTACTGGTATTAATTGGGTTATCGTTGAAAACCTTTTTCGAAAATCATGCTGATGTTCTGTTAGTGCAGCATTATTTTCTAAAAATTCACGAACACAGTTGGCTATATTTGGTTCCACAAGTTTGCGGCATTGGGGTGTTAGTGAAATAAGACGATAGTTTCGTATAAGTGTCCTGTCACCTTTCTTGAGCACAGGAACAACCCGGGCTGTTTTCCAGTCAATAGGCAGTTGTGCAGTGATGACTGAGACACGAAACGAAATTACAAGAAAGTTTGCAAGAAGCTCGGCATATCGCTTGAGAAATATGTTAGGGATTTTGTCGGGACCAGAAGAACTCTTATTTTTCAAGTTAAGAAGCATATTAAATACCACAGCGTATGTTACAAAACTCGTATCTAATTGTTTGGAGAATGTGCCATCAAACGCGCATACAGTTGTGCTAGAGAATACACTTAAAATAGCGGTTGAAGTGTTGAGCAATGTCACACTTATCTGTCACTGGCTTCCCGTCAACTGATATTTGAGTAACTGGTTTCTTGCTATGTTTTATGTAGTGCCAAAACTTATCAGGCTCAATTTTTAAGAAGTAAGGAAGCGATATTCCGAAATAATAATCTTTTGCTGCGCGAAGTGTACTAGCGAGGTCATCTTGCATCTACTTTATTTTGTCATTCTGCCCAAGTTTCTTTTTATATCTCTTTATTCTTAATACAAGTGGCACTGACTGACACTCCCACATTTAAATTCTCGTATGAACCCATTGAAGTGGCTGGTGGAATGGTCGCAGGGATAGCTCAGTGGTAGAGCGTCGAACACGTTATTAGGAGGTCATAGGTTCGATTCTTGCTCGCGGCAAGGTATTTATTTACCCCCTTTTCTTTTTTTCTGTTTACTTTACATTGGTTCTAAAAACTTCCCCTATACAATCTTTGGCATTATCGTCTGTTAGATCTCAATATTATTGTGTGAAAACACGGAAAAAAGAGCCCTAAGTTACAAACTTCTTTCCCTTATTCATTAACGAGGGCCTCGTACCGGCAGACTTGGTGCCGCTGGGTTGTATACGAGGGACAATTGGTCAGCTGCCTGCTCGTAATTAGTGGACGTGCTACGTGACGCCACATAGGCTCATAAAAGGGTGTCATACACTCGGCGCGGTGGCTACAGATGGAGCTGACTGACACTCCCACGTTTAAACTCACATATGAACCCAATAACGTGGTTGGAGGGATAGCCACCGTGATAGCTTAGTGGATAGAGCATCGAATGCGCTATTCGAAGGTCGTAGGTTCGTTTCCTGCTCAAAGCAATTTATTTTTTCACCCACTTTTTTTTCTTCTCATCTACATTACATTGGTTCTAAAAACTTCCCCTACACTATTTTTGCATTATTGCCTCTTAGATTTCGATAATAATGTGTCAAAACACGGAAAAACGAGCTTTTAGGTATACACTTCTTTCCCTCATTCATTAACGAGGGTCTCGTACTGGCAGACGTAGTGCCGTTAGGTTGTATACGAGGGACTATTGGTCAGCTGCCTGCTCGTAAAATGTGCACATGCTACTTTATGACACAAAGGCTCGTAAAAGGGTGTTCTACACTCGACGCGGTGGCTCCATACGGCGCTGCCTGACCCTCTCACGTTTAAACTCACATATAAGCCCAATAACGTGGCTGTAGGAATAACCGCCATGATAGCTTAGTGGCTAAAGCATCGAATGCGCTATTCGAAGGTCGTAGGTTTGATTCCTGCTCACGGCAAGTTATTTTTTCACCCACTTTTCTTTCTACTAATTTACATTACATTGGTTCTAATAACTTCCCCTATACAATCCGTGGCATTATTGTCTGTGAGATCTCAATAATTTTGTATCATCATCATCATCATCATCATCAGCCTGTCTACGTCCACTGCAGGACAAAGGCCTCTCCCATGTTCCGCCAGTTAACCCGGTCCTGTGCTTGCTGTTGCCAATTTATACCCGCAAACTTCTTAATCTCATCTGCCCACCTAACCTTCTCTCTCCCCCTACCCCGCTTCCCTTCTCTGGGAATCCAGTTGGTGACCCTTAATGACCAGCGGTTATCCTGTCTACGTGCTACATGCCCGGCCCATGTCCATTTCCTCTCCTTTATTGCAGCTATGATTAACTCCCGTTTGTCCCCTAATCCACTCTGCTCTCTTCTTGTCTCTTAAGGTTACACCTACCATTTTTCTTTCCATTGCTCGCTGCGTCGTCCTCAATTTAAGTTGAACCCTCTTTGTGAGTCTCCAGGTTTCTGCTCCGTAGCTAAGTGCCGGCAGGATACAGCTGTTATATACCTTCCTCTTGAGGGACAGTGGCAATCTACTTGTCATAATTTGAGAGTGCCTTCAGAATGTGCTCCACCCCATTCTTATTCTTCTAGTTACTTCAATCTCGTGGTTAGGCTCTGCGGTTATTACCTGCCCTAAGTAGACATAGTCTTTTACAACTTCAAGTGCACTATTACCTATCGCAAAGCACTGCTCCTTTCCGAGGTTGTTGTACATTACTTTCGTTTTCTGCAGATTAATTTTAAGACCCCCCTTTCTGCTCTCCTTGTCTAACTCCGTAATCATGAGTTGCAATTCGTCCCCTGAGTTACTCAGCAATGCAATGTCATCGGCGAAGCGCAGGTTACTGAGGTACTCTCCACTAACTCTTATCCCTAACTGTTCCCATTCTAGGCTTCTGAAAACGTCCTGTAAGCACGCAGTGAATAGCATTGGGGAGATTGTGTCCCCCTGCCTTACACCGTTCTTTATTGGTATTCTGTTGCTTTCTTTATGAAGCACTATGGTAGCAGTTGATCCCCTGTAGATTTCTTCCAGAATGTTTATATATATTTCATCTACGCCCTGATTCCGTAGTGTCTGCATGACGGCTGATATTTCTACTGAATCAAACGCCTTCTCGTAATCTATGAAGGCTATGTATAGTGGTTGGTTATACTCTGAGCATTTCTCTATTACCTGATTGATAGTATGAATGTGGTCAATTGTTGAGTAGCCTGTTCTAAATCCTGCTTGTTCCTTTGGTTGATTGAATTCTAATGTTTTCTTTACTCTGCCAGCAAATACCTTTGTAAATAGCTTGTATACTACAAAGAGCAAGCTGATCGGCCGGTAATTCTTCAAGTCCTTGTCATCTCCTTTCTTATGTATTAAGATGATGTTAGCGTTCTTCCAAGACTCTGGTACTTTTCCCGTCAGGAGACACCTCGTAAATAGAGTGGCTAGTTTTTCTAACACAATCTGTCCTCCATCTTTCAGCAGATCTGATGTTACCCGATCCTCACCAGCAGCTTTGCCTCTGTGCATGCTCTTCAAAGCTTTTCTGACTTCTTCTATCATTACCGGTGGGGGTGTCGTCTGGGTTACTGCTAGTTCTTAAAGTATTAAGGTCGTGGCTGTCTCGGCTACTGTACAGATCTCTGTAAAACTCCTCCGCTATTTTAACTATCCTATCCATATTGGTAGTTATTTTGCCTTCTTTGGCCCTTAGTGCATACATCCGCCTTTTGCCTATCCCAAGTTTCCTCTTCACTGCTTTGACGCTTCCTCCGTTTTTCAGAGCGTGCTCAATTCTCTCCATGTTATACCTTCTTACATCGCATACTTTACGTCTATTAATCAACTTGGAAAGCTCTGCCAGTTCTATTTTGTCTGTTGTACTTGACACTTTCATGATTTGACGCTTCCTAATTAGGTTCTTCGTTTCCTGGGAAAGCTTGCTGGTGTCCTCTCTAGCAATCCTGCCTCCAACTTCCACTGCACACTCTGTGATGATACTCGTCTGATTATCATTCATTGTATCTACGCTAAGGTTGGTTTCCTCGCTAAGAGCAGAGTACCTGTTCTGCAGTGACACTCTGAATTCCTGTACTTTCCCTCTCAGTGCTAGCTCATTGATTGGCTTCTTGCGTATCAGTTTCTGTCGTTCCTTCTTCAAGTCTTGGCGGATTCCAGCCCGTACCATTCTATGGTCACTGCATCTTACCTTGCCAACCACTTCCACATCCTGCACGACTACTGGGTGTGCAGTCATTATAAAGTCTATTTCGTTCTTATTTACGCCTTTAGGGCTCCTCTATGTCCACTTGCGGTTTTCTCGTTTTCGGTAGAAGGTATTCAAAATACGCAGATTATTGCGTTCTGCGAATTCTACTAGTAGCTCTCCTCTGGCGTTTCTAGTGCCGATGCCATAATCTCCTACTGCCTGGTCTCCAGCCTGCTTCTTCCCTACCTTTGCATTAAAGTCGCCCATTACTATAGTATACTGTGTTTTCACCTTACTCATTGCCGATTCCACGTCTTCATAGAAGCTTTCAACTGAAGCGTCATCATGGCTGGATGTAGGCGCGTAAGCCTGTACTACCTTCATTTTGTATCTTTTATTCAGTTTAATAACAATGCCTACCACCCTTTCATTAATGCTATAGTAATCCTCTATGTTGCCAGCTATGTTTCTGTGAATTAGGAACCCTACTCCCAGTTCTCTTCTGTCTGCCAAGCCCCGATTGCAAATAAGACACGAAAAAACGAGCCCTTAGGTACACACTTCTTTCTCTTATTCA
This sequence comes from Rhipicephalus annulatus, assembly GCA_013436015.1. NCBI lineage: Eukaryota > Metazoa > Arthropoda > Arachnida > Ixodida > Ixodidae > Rhipicephalus > Rhipicephalus annulatus. Next base: position 31,787 of record WOVY01013905.1, read on the forward strand.
TTAACGAGGGTCTCGTACTGCCAGACTTGGTGCTGTTAGGTTGTATACGAGGGACTATTGGTCGGCTGCCCGCTCATAAAAGTTGACGTGCTGCGTGACGCCACACAGGCTTATAAAAGGGTGTTGAACACTCGCCTTGGTGGCTACAGATGGCGCTGACTGACACTCCCACGTTTAAACTAACATATAAACCCAATGAAGTGATAGCTATATAAACCCGTGATATAAACCCGTGATAGCTCAGTGGCTAGAGCATTAAAAGCGTGATTTGAAGATCATAGGTTCGATTCCTGCTCACAGCAAGTTATTTTTTACACACTTTTCTTTCTTCTTATTTATATTAAATTGGTTCTAATAACATCCCCTATACATTTCTTGGCCTTATTGTCTGTTAGCTCTCGTTATTATTGTGTCAAGACACCTGAAAACGAGCCCTGAAGTGAACACTTCTTTTCATATATATATATATATATATATATATATATATATATATATGTATATAATTCTGCCTACGGAAGGTATCTTGTAACTCACTTTTCTTCCTTCACATTTACCCTAAAATTTGGTCTAATAACCCTCTCCTATACTTTCCTTGGCACTGTTTTTCTGTTAGTATTTATTTATATGTATTTATTTTAAAATACTGCAATCCCTACTAGTGATTTTCGCCGAGTGGGTTAGATTACATACATGAACGCTCAATATGCAGACGAACAAATTTTCAAAACAGGACACGAAAGTAGGCACAAAGCAACTCAAAATATACAAAAAATTCGAACGTTTATAGGGACAGAGCATAATTGTCATGCTATGGTAAACACTGTTATTAAGGCTAGAAGAAAACAATGTTAAGAGTGGCTGTAAAACTTTGGTGTTGCTTAGTTTGTTCCAGTCGTTTATAGTTCGAGGAAAGAATGAGTAATTAAAGCAGTTATTACGGGTTGCATAGGGTGTTATTGTGCGCTCATGCCTTTGTCGAATTGCATACCCGGATGAAAAAGAAAGTACTTCAGAATTGTCTGTCTTGTAAAGTCCTTTACTAGTTGATAAAAAAATTTTAGTCTAGCTAAGCGGTTTCTTTTTGTTTGTGTTGGTAGATTAGTTTGAATTGAAAGTTCCGTAACTGAAGTATGCCCAAAGCTGTTATAAATAAAACGATTGGCCTTTTTTGTACTCTTTCTAGCTTGTTGATATTAGTTTTGGCAAAAGGGTCCCATATAATGGAAGAAAATTCATTGTCGGTATAACTATTGTTTTATAAGCCAGAAGGTGGACGGAGGGAGTTGAGAGTTTCAATGCTCTTCTTATGAAGAACAGTTTACGCATTGCAGTGTTAGTTACTGTAATAATGTGTTTCGTCCAATTCAGGTCATCTGTGATCTATAAGCCAAGGTACTTGTAATGTGGGACTTGGGAAAGTTTAGTATTAGTTATATAATACTCGTATTTTAAAGGATTTTTTATTAGTTATTTGCATAAACATTGTTTTTTCAAGTTGATAGCCATATGTCATTCATCACACCAGGAGGACACTTTTTGTAGAGCATCATTTAACACGTGTTGGGCTGCGGGACAGCATATTTTGTTATAAAGTACACAGACATCAGCGTAAAGTTTGATTTTAACAGTGATGCAATCAATAATATCATTATTGAACAGGAGAAAAAGAAGTGGTTCTAGCACTGAGCCCTGCGAGACGCCAGAGTCAACAAGCTGTCTATCTGAGCAGGAACCAGCAAAGACAACAATTTGTTCGCGTTTTGTGAGGTATGCAGAAATCCAGTTAACTACTTGGGAATTATTGATTAATCTACCTATCTTGTATATCAGTTTGGTGTGGGATACCATATCGAAGGCTTTCGAAAAGTCCATAAAAATAACGTCGGTCTGTGTTCTACTATTTATTGATTTGCCAAAGTCTTGTATTGTTTCAACTAACTGAGTGTATGTCGAATAACCTTTCCTAAAACCATGCTGGAATTTTACAAAACCTTTTAGTTGTCTAGAAATTCGCAGATGTGATTGTAACTGGTATGTTCCAGAATCTTGCAAACCGTACATGTTAATAAAATTGGACGATAGTTTTTAACGGACTTCTTATTTCCGGTCTTGTGGACTGGTTCAGTTCTCGCGGTTTCCCAGTCTCTTGGTATTTCTCCAGTTTGTAAAGACTTGGAAGAAATGGCATAAAGACATTTTGACACCCACTCAGCATACGTTTTCAAGAAGCTATTAGGAATGTCCTCAGGCCCTGGGGATTTTTGGTCATCAAGCCTGAGCGGAAGAATAAATATACCACTTTCAGAAACAATGACATCAGACATTGGTGATAGGGTTGCGTGAAACACAGGTGATATACCACTATCTTGAGTGAACACCAACTTAAAATGGTTGTTAAAGGCATGGAAAATTATTGCACTACCGTGAGTTAGGCAGCGATCAACTTCAAATGTATCACATTCAGCGGAGTGTGAAGAAATCGAACGCCACAATTTCTCGGGAGACGTGGTTATAAAGCTTTGCAATGATTCACCATAATAGCGTTTTTTGTCAGTAGCTACTTGGTCTTTAATTTGTGAAGAAAGATTCGATATTTCTTGCATTATAAATATTGTTCTGTTGTTTGTTAACCTTTTCTTTAAGCGCTTTAGTCGCCTTTTAGATTCCAATGTCTCCCTCGAAATCCATGAGTTCTTACCCTTACATTTTTTGTAATCTTGGGTACAAAACACTCGATCAAACAATCTGTTTAAATCTGTCCAAAAGTAGTGTACATCACAAGTCCTTTGCAGAAATCACCAAAATTAAAGGATAGCAGGTCACTTATAGACACATCATCAGCAAGAGAGAAATTCGGAAATGACAAAATCGTACGAGTATTGTTTTATAAGTACTAGCTACGATAAGCAACACGGCCTTGTGGTCTGAAATTCTCGGAACTACTTCGCAGTAACTTTTGACACTAATGGATTCATTTACTAGAAAGAGATCTAGTACTGATTTGCAATTTTCTTGGATTCTATTGAAGTTTGTTACGATTTTAAGTAGGTCAAAAGTGAACGCAGTGTTTAGCATTGCTTCTCCCGAGTGATCATTGTGATTATTGAGCGAGAAATTCAGCAATTTAAATTCTCCAGCCAAAATAACTTTGTCACCAGGTTTCATATTCGAATGTAGATACTCCTTTAACGATTCCAACATGTCAATAGACAATTTAGGGGGTCTATACATTACTGCTATTACATATTTCATCTTACCGTGGTACGCTTTGCAGAATATGCACTCAACGTCAGTCAAGTCATTCTCACTATACGCGAACGTTTATAAAATGCAAACACCTCCTCTTTTTCTACTTCGGTCTTTTCTAATTATGGTATATCCGGGAGGAACGAACTCGCTTTCGTATATTTATTCATGTAGCCAAATCTCTGTGACATCTGCGACGTCAGCGTCGTGTACTAATAATATACTTTCAATTGATTGATTGATTTGTGGAGTTTAACGTTCCAAAACCACAATTTGATTATGAGAGACGCCGTAGTGGAGGGCTCCGGAAATTTTGACCACCTGGGGTTCTTTGACGTGCACCCAAATCTGAGTACACGGGCCTACAACATTTCCGCCCTCGATCAAAAATGCAGCTGCCACAGCCGGGATTTGATCCCGCGACCTGCGGGTCAGCAGCCGAGTACATAATATACTTTCGAGTTCATTAGCTTTCTCGATTACACTTCTGCAGTTGATGTTTATTACTTTATATGACTGATTTTTAGGGCTATGTTGTCATGGTGTTTTCTTATTCAGCCTAAACCGTGTCGCCTTTTTCTCATTCCAACCAAAGCATACACCGTTTACGCTTAACTTGTCGAAGAGTATTTTAACCTTAGCGCCTTGTTCATTTTCTTGAGCTGCACTCCTCCATAACTGTTAGCGGATTTCCCGAATTCTTTTCCAAAAGTCATCAGAGAGTGAAAAATAGGTGTCCTTTAGTTGAGGAGAAGCTTTCAGTAGCGCCATTTTTTCACGGTAGTCGACGAACTTTACGATAACAGGTCGAGGTTTCTCAGACGTTTTTCGTCCAAGCCTGTGACACCTCTCAATACCATTCACGGTTATACCCAGTGATTCACGGAAAATGTTACTTATTTATTTATTTATTTAGTATACCTCAAAGGCCCCAGTCGGGGTATTACATGACAGATGGGCATAGTTAGCAACATATTAACGATTCAATCACAGTCTTGAATACATGTGGGTCGGAGTGGTGCATGGCGAAGGCAGGCAAGTTGTTCCAGTCCCGGGCGGTTGCAACAAAAAAGGAGCGAAGGTGGGCTGTAGTTTGTGCTGGCGGTGGATAAACAGCTCGGGGAATGTTTGTACGGCTGGATAATTGATGACAAGGCAAGATGGCTGAAACGTTCAAAGGAGCGTGATAAAATTTGTGAAAAAGACAGAGCCGAGATATATGACGACGTGATTCTAGGTTGTTGAGGTGTCCACGAGTTTTAAGTTCGGAAACGCTGGAATGATAAGAGTACACGGAGTAGATGAACCGGGCTGCGTGATTTTGTACAGATTCGAGAAGGTTAGATAGATTAGATTGATGAGGGTCCCAAACCGAGCATGCGTACTCCAATTTAGGGCGAACAAATATGGTGTAAGCCAACAACTTCACTGATGGGGGAGCAAGTTTTTGATTCCTACGAAGAAAACCCAGCGCACGATTAGCGGACGATGCTACGTTGTTAACGTGAGTGGACCAGGTGAGGTTGCGTGAGAATGTTACGCCGAGGTATTTATAGGATTCTGGTGTTAAGTTTGTAGAGCGCGAAATGATGTAAGTTGCTTGCTGATAATGTTGCCTACGGTGAAATGATAATAGCTATGTCTTGTTTACGTTTAAAGACATTAGCCAGTCGTTACACCAGGATTCAATAAGGTTAAGGTCGTTTTCAAGTATAGCAATATCGGTAGGGTTGTTTATTGGACGGTACAAGACGCAATCATCTGCAAACAGGCGAATATTTGATGAAATGTTAGCTGGGAGGTCATTTATATGAATTAAGAAAAGTAGGGGTCCCAGTACTGTGCCCTGTGGGACGCCAGAGATTACGCGAAGATGGTTAGATGAATGGTTGTTAGCGTACACAAATTGTTGCCGATTAGTCAAAAAACTACGAATCCAGTTTAACGTCGATGTATTAATGTTTAAGCAAGAAAGCTTGAGCAGTAGCCGTTGATGCGGAACTTTGTCAAATGCTTTCTCGAAATCTAAAAAGAGGGCATCGGTGGGTATATTTAGGTCAACGCTAGAACTGATGTCATTGTAGAATGAAGCAAGTTGTGTGTCGCAGGATAATTCTGAGCGAAACCCATGTTGACTATGATGAAAGAAGTTGTGGCGGTTTAAGAACTTGATGGTGTGGGAGTATATTACGTGTTCCATTAGTTTAAAGCAAATGCTAGTGAGCGAGATGGGACGATAGTTGCTAGGCTGGGATGGAGGGCCCTTTTAGGGACCGGAACAATATTACCCACTTTCCAGTCTTCAGGCAACACTCCTGAAGACAGTGATTGCTGAAAATTATGGCATAATATCACACTGACAATGGGCTGTGTTTTTTAACATTTTAGCGTTGATGCCATCGGCACCACAAGAAGATGTAAGGTTTAATGAGTCGAATAATTTAGCAATGCCCTGTTGAGAAAACGTGATGTCCAGCATCATGTCGTAATCACGAGGATGGAATGAAAGTAAGTTTCCGCTAGGTTCGATAGTGAACATGGAAGAGAAAAAATGTAGAAGTTGTTCGGTGGCTTCAATGTCGGGGATCGGAAGGTTATGATTATCAAACAGCGCCAGTGTTTGGGAATATTGAGGGTTGATAACGCTCCAAAAATTCTTCGGGTTATTGGTCAGCATGGCCGGCAAAGTCTGTGAGTAAAAATAACGTTTTTTTTCATAGCATGCGTGCTGAATGCTTTTTCCGCAGCGTAGTAGTTGTTCCATGCAGAAATGGTATTAGATTGTTTTGCTGATCTAAAAAGTCTTTTTTTTAATATTGAGTCGTTTTAGTGTAGCTGTGAACCATAGGGACGTCTTTTTTTTCGGTGACGGTAATGGTGGGCACGTATTTTATGAACAGGTCATGGATTATATTTTTGAAGAGCAACTAATTAGTCCCGACAGAGCGCTGCGAAAAATCGGCTAGCAGGCAAGTAGCGAACTCTGCAAATTCATTGTTTAGGGCGGAATAGTTTCCTTTGTTATGCAATGTTATCGTTTTTGTTATTTTAGACGAGCGTGTTAGTTGGCAGACGTAGGTACCATGAATCACTGAATGGTCACTTAAGCCAGGCAAGAACGTCATCTTAGAAACCTTGTCAGGCTCGGCAGTGAGGATAAGATCTAGAGTGTTGGAGGAGGTAGAATTTTGACGTGTGGGTTCAGGGACGATTTGCGATAGTCCAAATGTTAAACATGAGTTGACGAAATCACTTTCAGGACCGTGTTTGGCGGCTATGCTTGCCAGATTATTCCACGAGATTGCTGGAAAATTAAAATCACCGGAGAGAAGTATCGGATAATGACGGAAAGTTTTAGTTACAGAGTGCATAGCCATGTGGAAATTCGGTACAAAAAGGGGGTCGAGACCGCGACAGCGGAAAACAAACTCCAATTATCGTGGGGGGATGAGAAGCATTGCAGAGAATGAACGTGATTTCTAAGCATGAGGACACACAAATTTCTGTTTATTGAAGGCTTTTATGACTGCCTATCAGCACTCCACCTCCACGCTTGTTAGTGCGGTCACGTCGAAAAATGTGCAAGTCCGGGAAGTGTTGTAGCAGCTCTGAGTCTGCTATTGAAGGGTTAAGCCAAGTTTCGGTTATTACGAACAAATCTGACTCTGAAGAGCTAATTAGATTTTGTAAGCCATCAACTTTCGGAACATTGCTTCTAATGTTATAGTATATAGAAAGGAGAATGATTTCCTGGTTGGAATAGTACGGCTGGGGCCTATGTCTTTAACGGGCGCAGAACGACTTTGTTAGTGTTACGATCGTAAATGAAAGTTTTGTTGCCAATGATAAGCTCCTCATGAATGAGTTCATAAGGTTGCCGCTGTGCCCTTCCAAATTACCGAGAAGTTTTCTGGCTTTAGGTGTGTTAGGTGGATAGTCCTCCAATATGCGATAGTTTGAACCTTTAAGCTTGCGCCCACTCGACAGTACGGTTTCCCTAACCTTAAAGTGTTCAAATATAATGATAACTGGTCGGTTTTTGTTAGCATTATATTTACCTAAACGATGAGCCCTTTCTATATCTATTGCGTCAAGACTGATTTCTAATTCTTCACTACAAAATTGGAGCACAGAGGCTTCCGATTCGGCCCAAGTTTCACGCTCGCGATCTTTCAAACCAAAAAAAACAAGGTTCGATCGACGTGCTCGTTATTCAAAGTCATTCAGTTTGGTCATGATTGCAGTAAAATCTTGTGCATTTTGGTCTGAAAGCTTACTGATATTGTCCAATTGCGTTTTTATGCCCAATACAGATTCACAGTCTTTTTCTATTTTAGTTAAGTCTATTGTTTATCTCCCTGATCGAATCATCGTTTTGAGAAAGTTTCTGTTGGATCGCCTTAAGTTCTTGTTGCATGGAAGCTTGTCCAGATTGGATGTTTTTAAGTGCTGTCATTACGTCACTCGACTGTAGCGATTCGCTAGAGTCGAGTACGTTAGAGCGAGTGGTAGGACCAGGGTTCAATTCATTGTCGCCTGACAAAGCTAGCGATGGCCCAATGACATGCGCGCAATCAAGCAAGACACTGAAACAACACTGTGGGCTTGGCAACATTCGGAGGGCCGCGTAACGTATTTTTGACTGTCGCCTCCAGTTCCTCGTACGTCTCTTTCTTAGGCTCCTTTAAACCATAAATGATGAGGTTGTTCCGCCGTGCCCTATTTTTCAAATCATCAACCTTAAGCATCAGCTCCTCAATCTGTTCATCAAGCTTAGACATTGAGGTTTCCAGAACTTTCACTTGATTAGTTACAGCATTTAGGTCAGTCAACTGTTTTTCAAATCTATCCAGACGTTCCGTTAAGGTTGAGAGTTTATCTTCAATTTTATTTTGCGCGTTTAGTACGGCTTCAGTTGTTGCAGTCATTGTACTCTGTTCCTCTTCCAGTTCCAACAGTATATCTCTGTCTGTTTTCGAAGGCCCTGGATGAGCCTCTATGTCGCCGCAAGACAATAAGTAATTACGGAGACCAAGAACGCAACGAAAAGTGCACTTACACAAAGTGGGCATGGCAGCAGAATAAAAAAACGGTCATCACTCCGGTAACATCTGATTGATTGATATGTAGGGTTTAACGTCCCAAAACAACCATATGATAATGAGAGACGCCGTAGTGGAGGGCTCCGGAAATTTCGACCACCTGGGGTTCTTTAACGTGCACCCAAATCTGAGCACACGGGCCTACAACATCTCCGCCTCCATCGGAAATGCAGCCGCCACAGCCGGGATTCGATCCCGCGACCTGCGGCTCAGCAGCCGAGTACCAAAGCCACTAGACCATCGCGGCTGGGCTCCGGTAACATTTAGCATACCGATAAAAACTAACCTGCAGCACGAAGCAAAAGGGGTTGCTGAGCATGGTGACGGTCTCGCTGCTGCCATGCCCACTAGGGATTCCCGGTATTCATCCGTCCTTTATAGCGCTTCGGTCCGTCACGTGATGGCATGTCACCGACGTTGCCATCTATGTCGGCGCAAGCGCAGCTCTGTAGGGCAGCGATGTGTCAGCGATGATGCATCGTGCAAAGCCCTCGCTATCAGCAGGAAAGGTCCCGTCACGCACGCCGATGCCGTTTGCACGTGCCACCCCAGGATGTATCGCGGATAACATCATCCCCGCCGTAAAAGGACCTGCAGCACGAAGCAAAAGGGGTTGCTGAGCATGGTGCCGGTCTCGCTGCTGCCATGCCCACTGGTATTGCGCGGTGTTTCTCCGTCCTTTATAGTGCTTCGATGGAAAAACAATTTTAAGCTGTGACCTTAGGAGTCCGTGGTGAGATATGCACTCACCATTTCTAGATTTCTGCTGAAGGTGAAACTAAGTCCTGCACTTTCTTGAAAGCGAGCTAGTGGCTTTGCTACCCGCACTTTATTGTGCACCCTGAGGCAGAACTGGAATGCATTCAGATAAACGCCTGCTTGAGCTTGCAAAATATGTTATGCTACAAAATTTGGCTCCATCAGTGATATTTTTATTGTGAAAAGCATTGTATACTGCAAAGTAGGCACCAATCAACGGCATCGTTTCTTTAATTTGTTCCTTCCTGCCATAGAATGAGCAATGCTTTTTCTTCTCTCGTTGTTTCTTATTTTTCGCGGCACCCATTCGTGAAACCACAGCTTATCGTGGAAGCCACAAACCCCCCAAAGAGTTTAGTGTGTTATGCCATGGGCCATCAACAATACTTTGTTTTCCAAAGCAATTCTTGAAGGTGCCAGCATAGCCGCACGGCCATTGGAAAAAGGTCTTTTTCGTTTCCTTTTGCATTTTTTGTTTTGCTCGTTCTGTATTCTGCTTTTTCTACGTTTCTTGGAAACGCTAGACCTTCCATTGGAAATAAGCGCTCGCCTTCGTTGTTTATTTTTTCACCTCCTGCTACATAACCGGCCACTTTTGCGAAACAGGAAACCAACTATCTTGAACCATTGGTATACTAAGTAGAAAGTCGTTGAAGGAAGGGCCAGCATTATAGTGGTAGCAAGCCTTACTTTCTTTTTTTTTGCTCTAATGCTTTAAAGGCATTCCGAGTACGGTGATAAAGAATGAATAAATTAAATTGCAAGATTCAATGTATTGCGCATTTAAAATACTCTGCTGCACACAACAAATGCCTGTACGGTGTATGACTATTCGCGACACAGAGAAAATAGATTCAGTATCGGTATAACTGTATCTGTACGGTGGTATACTTCGTTAATCTTTTTGCAAATGTATCTCTCAAGTACACAATTTCGTCAATTACAAACGTATCTGAGTATCTGTGTTACAAGCTTCCAAACCGTGTATTTCGATATCTGTATTCCGGAATACTTGTTCGGGTATCTTTAACCAACCCTGTCCGGAAGAAGTGTAGTCGACAAGAGTGGCGATGTGGGCTTGTTGGTGAAACACTTGAAAGAAGTTTATGTAGCGCGAGGCGAAAAAACGAACACAGAAAAGAATAGACTAAGAAGACAGAGCGCTACTATCAACAACATTTTTATTTTCAACCTCCAAGCTGCTTTTAAGCCATATTCGTCAGGCGACTAAGCAGATAAGCACGTGTAATTCCGATACATGCACGACAATGCCATCTACCTACAAAAAACGATAAATAGGACAACAAAAAACCTCACAGATAAAATCACGAATCACTGCATACGCTGGAACGCCAGTTCCTTGGGTGACAAGGCAATTGAAGGCTTGCTAATACATACATCTCCAAGAGCATCAATAGGTTCGGCTTCTATGATCAACCGAGTCATCTAATCCTTATGCCGACCAACAATGATTGTACTCTGGAACAAAGGCCGGCAGCCACACGCGTGAATGTTAAGAGCGAGAAAACCTTCTGGCGGCAGTTTATTCGCCTTGTAATTGTGTTCTCTCAATCGCTCATTCACACACCTACTGGTTTGGCCGACATATTTTTTCCCACATGTGAACAGAGTAAGATAAATGACGAACTCGTAGAACAGAATTGTGGACAATGCCAGGCTGTGTTGCCGAAACGTCGGTGGTAATAACGCGGGTGGTTTTTATCAGGTTGCTGCGATGAAGTGCTGTTACAATCGCGACTTGGTGCGATGGTGCAGTAGAATTAGAAGAGGTTCACCCTGCCCTTCTTAGTAGGAAGTGAGCAGCAGATCGATGTCATCGATATGGCACGCAAGCGTTTTGTGGGTCAGTGGTATGGCGACAACTGCGATTGTGGGTGGTAACTGCGCAACTGCGACAAACAGATTTCAATGAAGCAATCAGCGATCCCGGCACGTTTGTCGAGAGGTAGCCTTACCATGCCCAATATGCGTCCAGGTGGGTGACGATATAATTGTAGCAGGCCCAGCCTTTTGTGAGGCTCTGACGTCTTCAGCAGAGCCGGCAGGCATAGCTTTGATTGTGCTGGTGTTGCGACTAGGCTGCTGTTACTGGGTTCGCAGTGCCTGTTGGAGCTGCTCTTGCTGACACTGAGAGGGGAGAGAGCGAGAAAAGTGGGAGGAAAGTTGGTGTCGGCCATAGTAGTAGGTTTCTTAGAGTTCCGAGTCGCCATGTGTGGGATGCCGAGGCGACGGAACGACACATGCCAACATAAAATATAACGACCCCTTACAAGCAAAGCATCAGTAGTGGAGCGAGCATACGGACGCTGCGTTAAAACAGTTAGAGATGGGATGAACCATTCGGTACACTGAAAAGCTCACACATCCTTCCACTTCATTTTTTTCGCTGTTTAACTAGTACATGCGGGGAAGGAAAACGCTTGTTTTTTGCATGTTCAACGTTAAAATGATTGCTGTCTCGATCGCCATTAGATTAGCATAAAACTGTTATTGTAATTATTATTTGTCTCGGAGCTTGGTATACCTTCAGTTTACAGCCGCTGCTAGTGACGTAAGGTTCCAGTGGCGCTGCGGTGGCGCTGTCTCTTATCGAAAGCGTGTTGCAGCGTACGGCCTCGCATTGCCGGGTTTCGGAGGCTGAAACGCGTGTCCCCTCAGAGGAAACAAAAATGAACCTAAAAGAATTGCCAAATCCCCATCTGGCCATTTAGAAAAAGTCTAAACGCTTGACATATATATATATATATCGAGCGATTTGAGATTTTTTTTGAAAATGACCAAACGGTTATTGGGCAATAATTTTTAGGTTCATAGGTTCAATATATATATATATATATATATATATATATTTATATACTGATGAAGGCCTGACTCTAGGCCGAAACGTCAAAATAAACCACTATGTGACCACTCACGGAGGATCTACTTGACTATTTGCAAAGCTAGGCTACTCAAACACCATGCCTGACAATATATATATATATATATATATATATATATATATATATATAAAGGAAAGAAGTGTATACCTAAGGGCCTGTGTTGTGCTTCCGTGTTCTGACACAATAATAATGAAATCTAACCGACAATACAATGGCACGGAAAGTATAGGGGAGGTTATTACACCAAATTGTAAAGTAAAGGTGAAGAAAGAAAAGTGGGTGAAAGGATTACTTGCCGTGTGCAGGAATCGAACCTGCGACCTTCGAATAACGCATTTGATGCTCTACCACTGAGCTGCCACAGCGGCTATCCTCCCAGCTACTCTATTTTGTATATATGTAAATTTTAGAGTGAGAGTGTCAGTCAGCGCTATCTGTAGCCATGACAGCGAGTGTTGCACACTCTTTTGTGAGCCTGTGTGGCGTCACGTAGCATGTTAACCTAATACGAGCTGGCAGCTAACCAATGTCCCTCGTATACAACCCAAGGCACGAAGTCTGTCAGTACGAGACCCTCGTTAATGAATAAGAGAAAGAAGGGTATACCTAAGGGCTCGTGTTTCCTTGTTTTGGCACACTAATAATGAAATATAACAGACAATAATGCCAAGGAAAGTATAAAAGAGGTTATTAGACCGAATTGTAATGTAAATGTGAAGAAAGAAAGTGGGTGAAAAGATAACTACCCGTGGACAGGCTACACACACACACACACACACAAACACACATACACACACACACACACATATATATATATATATATATATATATATATATATATATATACATATATATATATATATATATATATATATATATATACATATTGCTGCAGTGAACTCGCAGAGATGGGCTCACGCCGCATGAAAGAAAGACGGAGTGTTTGCCGGGTCCTTTTTACGAGTGCCTTTCATTTTAACTATAGTGAGCTTTTTTATATCGGACGTCTGCTGTGTCTGCGTCGTGACACTGGTGCAGGAGTGGGGCACATGTCCAGGACACCTTCCAACTGCCCGGGATCTAGTGCACAAAGACTTCCGTTCGTCGAAACACCCGTTCACCGCGCCTGCCGCCGCTTGTTAGGCCTAAGCCCAGGGTTCGGTCCTTGGACGAAAAACATGACCGCGCTGAGAAGCAGTTGCCCCTCCATGACCAGCCCAAGCTTGAAACAGGGGACTGTTTTGAACCCTAAAATTCCTGTGGACTTCCCGGCAACACATGAGGACGCAGATGGCTGGCTTGACGAGTTCGGGCGCACAGTCAACTTTAACGAATGGAACGCCGCACAGACGTTGGGGTACGTGTGTTTCCCTCTTCAGGACGGGGCTCGCACATGGTTCACAAATCGCGTGTGGTCAACGAGCGACGAGTTCCGGTGGAAGTTCCTGGAGACTTTCTCAAACACCGAAAGGCGGAAGCATGCACAACGTCTCCTCGAATCACGGATTGATAAGCCAAACGAATTTGTTACTATAATTGTTGAGGACATGGCTCGTCTCATCCAACTAGCTGATCCCGATATGTCCGAGAGCAGAAAGATCAGCCACCTCATGCGCGGTGGTACTGAGTAGCTCTTTGCTTGTCTCGTGCAGAACCCACCTTCAAGCGTCGACAAATTTTCGAAGGAGGCGACCATCATTGAACACGCACTACAGCTACACTACCGCCAGTACGACCACCCAAACAGCAGCAGAAAAATCAGCGCAACCACCGTGGCCACTGGGACACCTGACGAGCGTTCTTTGGGAGACTTGATGCGCGAAACTAAGCAACAAGAGGTGAAAAAGCTCGCCGCCGCACCGAATGACTGCGCGATTGCGTCGGTCCCAGAAGTTGCTCGCCAAGAGATAAGGCAATCGCTTTCACTTTCCTAGCCAAACACTCACATTGTTAGGCCAAAATATGCAGATAATTTCCATCGACAGCCATCTAACGCGCAGCCACCTCAGCAGTACCACCAGCAACTGCCGGCGACAGTGTCTTTATACTACAGAGAAATGTCGACGCCGATGCCACCTATCGCAAAACCGATATCTGGCGCACGCTTGACTACAGGCCGTTGTGTTTCCATTCTGGCGAAGCAGGCCACATTGTGCGGTATTGTCCTTATTGCGTCGCTGGGAACCAAGGATTTCCGTCCACTACCCCTCGGCGCTATTTTGATGGAAGACGCAATGTTGGTATGACCACGATGATCCCACGGCACGTTTCTCCTGGGTTCCGGTCACGTTCGCCCTCTCCTAGTAATTTTCCTCAATATAATAGAGGTAGCACCACGAACATGGCGAGAGGAACATCTCCCAGTCCACGCTGCGGGAACTAAAAGCAGCAACCTTAGGGAGGAAGGTTGCGAATTGCCACAGAGTAGAAAATCCCCCATTACTGCCGCACGAAGCACCGTACAATTCGAATGAATCGACGAAAGACAAGGTTGTCACCGCCGGCATTACACTTTGCACTGATGGTCACGATGTGACGGCACTGATCGACACTGGTGCGGACTTTTCAATAATGAGTGCGAATCTGGCCGTCAAACTCACGAAGGTGAAAAATGAAATGAACGGGGCCGCAAATGAGAGGATCTAGAGGCCACCTGCTGACGCCTTCCGGAAAATGCACCGCTCGAATTAAGAACGGAGATTCATCATTCCTCGCAATCTTCGTTATTTTTTCTGAGTGTTGTGAACAGGCCATCTTCGGTACGTATTTTTGCGGGAGTACAGTGCCATCATGAATATACCAGACGGTGTACTGACCTCCTCAGCTGAAAATAGCACAGCGCTGTGGCGCAAGCCCAGGCGCGTCATTGATGACGTGACCATGCCACAGTCGTCATGCCACCTCATCTATGTCACGTGTAACGCGCAGCATACTGGAGAAGTCGCGGAAGAAGTATTTTCGCTTTTACTCTCTTGAGGAATCGCTATTGCCAGAAGTCTCAGTAGTGTAGTGTCTGGGCAAGCAGAGGTCCTGTTGACGAACTTCAGCAACGAGCGTCGACACGTTACAGAGGGTACCACAGTTGCGTACTCTGAAGAAATTGTAGGATTCCGCGAGTGCTTCACAGTGCAACAGGCAGAGACGCCGGCTACTTCAACACTACTACCTGTCGACGTGAGCACAGCTTTATCGCCTGCGCAGAGGCAGGGCCTTCTATACGTTCTCGGTCAGTTTGAAGATTGTTTTTATGGACCTCGAGGGTGAATCGAACGCCCCTGAAAAAGCACGGAATTATAATGGAAGAGACCGCAAGACCAATTTCACAAAACCTGTACCGCGTGGCACCGAAAGAACACGATGCAATCCAAGAACAAGTCCAGAAAATGCTCGATGATGACATCATTCAGCCATCAAAAAGCCCTTGGGCATCACCGGTAATGCTAGTTAAGAAGAAAGACGGCAGCTTACACTTCTGTGTGGACTACTGGAGGTTGAACAGCGTGATAAAGAAAGGCGTATACCCATTGCCGCGTATTGACGATTCACTTGACAGGCTGAGGCATGCACGCTTCTTCTCATCGATGAACCTGAGATGCGGATATTGGCAAATCGAGGTCGATGAGCGAGACAGAGAAAAGACTGCTTTTGTTACACCTCACGGGTTTTACGAGTTTGAAGTCTTGCACTTTAGATTGCGCTCATCCCCAGCAACATTTCAGAGACTGATGGATACCGTCCTATCAGGTGTTAAGTGGCAGACTTGTCTGGTATACCTCGACGACGTCATTGTTTTATCAGCAACATTCGAAGCTACGTTTGAAGAAGATCTAAAACGGCTGCCATTAGTATTTCGAGCAATACGGGCTGTTGGCCTAACGCTGAAACCCGAGAAATGTCATTTGGGTTTCAAGAAACTCTGATTCTTAGGACATGTAGTGAGCCATGCAGGTGTTCGTCCGGACCCCGACAAGAATGATGCCATCCGAAAATTTTCGGTGCCAACGGAGAAGAAGGCCAAGAGACGTTTTCATGGCCTTTGCACCTACTAACGCAGGTTTATCGACAGTTTCTCGCACACAGCGTCGCCCTTAGGATGCATAACGAGAGACGATGTTCCACTTTAATTGGGCGAAGACGAGCAAACAGCAATTGACCATCTACGACATCGCTTGCAGACACCACCTGTGCTTGCTCACTTTGACGAGGACGCTCCTACCATGATCCACACCGATGCCAGCAACGTAGGTTTAGGCGCTGTACTCGTTCAGTGGCAAGACCCTGCCGAGCGAGTGATTTCATATGCAAGTAGGATGCTTTCCCGCGCCGAGTCCCATTGTTCGGAAAAGGAATGTCTTGCCGTAGTATGGGCAGTTATGAAGTTTCGCCCATATCTCTACGGCCGTCCCTTCCACGTAGTCAGCGACCACCACTCCCTGTGCTGGCTGACCAACTCGAACGGCCCATCTGGTCGGCTAGCACGCTGGAGCTTACGTCTACAAGAATTCGTTATGACGGTCGCGTATTGGTCAGGACGGCCGCATTATGATGCTGATTGCTTATCCAGGTCACCTATAAAGCATGATGATGTCTCAGAAGAGAAGGAGATGGGGTTTTTAGGAGTGGCCGACACGGTCACCTTTTTGTCTAAGCAAAAAGAAGACAGCGAGTTTCTTCCTCTTATGAATTTTTCTTACGGCTAGTCTACAAGCGTTCCTAAGATATTTGCAAGGAGCGTGCCTTCATTCTGCTTGCGCAGTGGTGTCCTATATAAGAACTTTTCCTGCAGCGGATGTGCCTACTTACTTGTCGTCCCGACATCTATTCGCGATGAGATCCTGAGCGCTTCCCACGATGAGCCAACCTCCGGCCAGCTCGAGTACACGCGCACATTGGCCAGAATTGTCAATGACGAAAATCGGCTCCTTTAAAACCAGCCAGATTGTTGCAACCAGTTCAAGTGCCCACTATGCCTTTTGCACAAATTGGAATGGACCTCCTTGGACCATTTCGGACTTCGCACACTGGAAACAAGTGGGCAAAAGTTGCTACCGACTATCTCACTCGCTACGCGGAAACAAAGACTTTATCAAGCGGGCCACAGTAGAAGCGGCAGGATTTTTCATTGAAAATATCGTTCTGAGGCATGGTTCTCCTGGAATTATAATAACGGATAGAGGTACCGCTTTCACGGTCAGGCTCCATAAGTCGGTGCTTGAGCTCAGTGAAGCAGAGCATCGAAAAACTACCCCCTAACACCCACAAACCAACGGCATAACAGAACGCCTCAACAAGACAATTGCCGATATGCTGAGTATGTACATCGACGTGGATTATAAAAATTGGGACGATGTTCTACCATACGTGACGTTTGCCTGTAATACAGCCCAGCAGAAAACTACCCGAAGCACGCCATTTATTCTTCTCTTTGGCCGTTCTCTATTCTTCTCTATACCTCCTAAATTGAAACGGCAACTCACAAGTATGATCCACCGCCTTCGTCTTGGTGTAGCGTACACTAGACGTTACGCACACATCATCGGTCGCAGTGACACCGGTCCTAATTGTGAACACTGTGATGTGCCAGAAACACTTGAGCACATATTTTGTGTCTGCCCAGCATACGCACGTGAACGACAAACACTGATTTCTTCTACTGAACAATATCGCAGTAGGTCATTAACTGATGAGACCATGTTGGGCCCTTGGCCAGACACCAACAGTGCAACTGCGGTCACCAGAGCAGTTATTACTTTTTTAGAAACAACTGGACTATGTGCGCGGCTCTAAAATGTGTCTCAGCTAGAAAGAACACTACATACTCACCTCTCTATCTCACCATCATCATCTATTAATCTTTCTTTTCCCCTTTCCCTTCCCCCAGTGTAGAGTAGCAGGCTAGAGCAAACTATCGCTCAGGCCGACCTCTCTGCCTTTCTGTAAATAAACATACTTCCTTCCTCCTCTATGGCCGTTAAGTGATGACAATGCGTGATATCATGTTGCTGCACGATTTTGATCATACAGACAAGGATGTCAAAGCCTTTGCCCAATGAGCTGAAGAGGCATGGCAGCTAGCACGCGTCCGAATTGCCCGGCTGCAGTGTTATGTTGCACAACGTTCTAACCTGTGACACCGACACATCACTTATCAACTAGGCCAAAAAATGTGGGTCTGGAGCTCTATTTGCCGACGCGGCCTTTCTGAAAAGTTATTGAAGAAGTACTTTGGTCCCTACACTGTTGTATGGCGCCTAAGTGACGTGACATATGAAGTCATCCCTTACAGTTCCTCGCAAACTCACCAGCAAACATCAGAAATCGTACACGTTGTGCGTATGAAACCATAATGCATTGAGCCAGTTGCATAATGCGTTAATTACATACACCGCGTATTTGATTGTAGAGCATCGGGACGATGCTCTTTCTGGAGGGAGGCAAATGCCACATTGAACCTGCAGAAAAGAGCTCGCGCAGCAAGAAGAAAGAAGTTCTTGTCCGGTCCTCTTTATGAGCGCCTTTGATTTTAATTAAACTGCTGAGCTCTTCTATATCGGACGTCTGCTGTGACTGCGTCGTGGCAATATATATATATATATATATATATATATATATATATAAATTTATATATATATGTATATATATATATATATATATATATATATATATATATATATATATATATATAAATTTATATATATATGTGTATATATATATATATATATATATATATATATATATATATATATATATTCTTTTATAGCAAGCACAAATGTTATTTGTGAATAGCAGGATAGATTTGGTCAAGTTGATCTACTTAGACTGCTCTACTATGTAATAAGGATACAAAACTTCGTAACACCGAAAAAAAGCTCTTTATACTGTAGCCATATTTTCGTATTTCCGTAAAGCGTTTGATTTGATACGGCCTTATATAATGAATAAGGAGCTATAAAAGTATCAAATAGGTGGCATTTCGCTGGATCAAACTAAATGCTGTGTTCAAGAAAACATATGTAAAACTTCATATATTTAAGTCTGTCTATGTGTAACTGAGTATGTTGTGTTTCAACAATCGATACTCGGTAGTTTATCTTTTACACTCTACATCGAAGGCATTGTAAATATTCCTTCCACAGGAAACCTAGGAAAACACGCCGACAATATCAATTCATTCTTTTCTGGTGTAGATCTACGCGAGCCTGAGATAGCTGCAAATCTCTAGTTAAAAAACTCACACCTTGGCTTTCAGTAAACCAGTTGAAATTGATGGTAGGAAAAATACAATTATCCTAGAAAAACTTACCTTTACTTCGTAGAATCAAACTACTTTTTTGTACGTGTAGGGCACATATCGCACAGGTAGTACATTTAGTTTTTTGGGAATGTTTAAAAGGCAACCACAGTTGGCGGATAAATGTGGATTTCCTTTGAGTAAAGACATAAAGTTCCATTAGTATAATTCAACGCACTTGGTGCGTCTACTTTTAAAATAATTTAACGGCGCCTGTACATTTCCTTTATTTACTCGCAAATTATG
The DNA here is from genome assembly GCA_013436015.1 of Rhipicephalus annulatus. Classification (NCBI taxonomy): domain Eukaryota; kingdom Metazoa; phylum Arthropoda; class Arachnida; order Ixodida; family Ixodidae; genus Rhipicephalus; species Rhipicephalus annulatus. The sequence goes on from WOVY01013905.1 coordinate 51,334, forward strand.
TATATCATTCTAGTCTGGAGTACTTGTAATTAAACCAAAAGAGAAAGTATCATTTTGCTCCAGAAATGCGATTTACATCCGCTACCTCAGTCTCCACAAATAGGTCTCTTTTTAATGTGCATCATGTACTGTCATTGCCAGAATTCTATTAATTACAACTACTTTTGTTTCATATAAATAATGATATTTGAAGAGTTTTCCGATGAAACTCGAACCTAAGCAGACATCTTACGTAAGATCTGCGTATGGTAGGAAGGTTTCGCCAATGTGCCGTAGTAGCTGTACTCTGCACTCATTAGAAAACCAAATTGTTATACTGTATAACAAGAATACTTAATACTTTGCGCAGTTTGGGCAGCGAATTGTCAATGTAATTATTAGTACGCAGTTGTAAGGGTATATGTTGGAAGTATATATTGTAGGCATTATAATCAACTAAAATTTTTATATGACGTTTCCATTTGTAGTTGAAGAATTGTCAGTAGAACATTATGCATTTGTCCCTAAAAACAGCTTCGTTTGAATCTTTTTGACTTCTAGAAAAGTTATAGTGTTCTTCGTTTATTACCACTTGTATATGTGGCATGGAATATTACAACGGGTTGTTTTGTTGTACCTGCGCGAAGTGCCCGATGAAAAGTAGGCACATTCAGTAGATACTCACTCATTTCGCCACTTTTCTCTGGCGATCCTAGAAGGCTTCTCAAATCTAGGTGGCGCTGAATTAGCCCCGAGAATGGACGTTAGCATCACCTCCATTGTGGAGATGCGATGCCACGACAAGGGCTCGCCTACTCCACCACCAGTACAGACTCTGTTGTGGAGGAGTTGTAGTGGGGAGGGTACGCTTACTAAATTCAACGATATTACCGACACTACAGACTTCAACGAGGGGAATACTCGTCCCCTCACCCCAAGCTCAAACTGGCACAGTTCTTTCAATGGCGGGGCAAATAGGGACTAATCCCGTAATTTTCAAACGCATCTACCCCGATTTGTATATGACCGATTCGTGCAAGTATTGTAGTAATATGGCCACACTGGCGCATATTCTCTGGGAGTGTCCTGCACTAATTGGTGAGAAAGGCGGCCTGCAATGAGGACCTCCGAGAGCGTCGGCGGACCACGCAGCTCAGCTCACGACTAGATAATCAACTCTGGGCGATCTAGCAGGCCAGGCCAAAGAAGCTGCTGAGAGACATAATCTCTCGGCCAATTCTTAGGCGGGAAGCCAGCCCGGTAACTTGCATGAATTGAATAAAAACATTCACTCACTAACTCACTAAACGAAAAACGCCTTTTCAGATATTTTTGTTCCACGTGCAATAATTGCTTCAATGCCAGAGGATGCTGGAACGTAAAAAGTGCACTCGACATCTTTATAGCAGCAACAACGTAACATGCGGCAATTGGTGCACTTACATTGGCCTGAAACTATGTAGTATTGACGCACACGTACTTTTGAGTCACAAAGATAGCAGATGTCGACGTCATATTGATGAACGACACTCTAATTTCATTTTTCACTCATGCCTACGAACGCTTTAAACTTCGGTTCATTGCCATTATTGCTGGGAAAACCGGCACACCCTATTGACCTGTCGTGTGGAGTAGCAGCTGTACACAATGCAATCACCCTGTACACAAAGCGCATCACATATCCACGCCACAGTTCACGAAAACATAAGTATAACGCCATATCTCGCTAAAGGGAACTATGTGTACATGCGAAGCAGCAAGCGCGAACGTTTAGACTGGCGGCTACGCTAACGCTGGCACTTCTCGCCGGCGTAGCGCCGGACAGACACATGGGGAGGCGCAATGCACGCAGTGATGAACCTATGCTTCCTACTAGAACACGTCAATCGCTGCTATTGAACAGTGAGAGAGAGAAGGTACCGATTGAACACATACTTGCAGTCAGCTTCTTCATAACGCGCGCGCTACGAGTTCTCTTTGTTCAACAATGCACAAAACATTTTCGTACTGGCACTGGCTTGAAAACTGAAATTAAGTTCTTCTTTATACGAGGTGGCCAGTGGATGGTTGTGCAGCGTGAAGAGTCGGTTTTTTTCATTCAATAAACATGCTAGCAGACGCTGCCTACCTCAGCGTTGCAAGGCGAGAGAAAAGGAGCGTATTGGAGCAGACAGAATGCGAGCTCGTGCGCAATATCGCTGTAAACACAATTGGGAGAATGCCTAGAGGAGAGAGGGCTGCGAGCATAGGTAAGCATACGTTCCCCGTGTCGGCGTTTCGAGGCGTGAGTGGTGTGCGTAGGAGGGTAAAGAATCTGCGCATGCGTAGTGTAAGTGAAGATGCCGACAATGACACGCATGCTAACGCTGTGGGACATGGCCAACCGAAAGATGTTTCGCATTTAAATGTAGTCTTCTCTGTTCGCCAACAATCTTGCCAACATGCCACAAAAGCATTTGTCAGGCTTGGCAATCCAGTTCTGTCGATCAGCGTTAACAAACGAACGGCAGTATGCGCATCCAAACACCATGGTCACAAATGAGCGACGTCGGGCCCCGCACCAGAAACAGTGCCCTGTCGAAAAAAAACGAATGGTGGACATGGTGTAAACCACCACCCACCATCATAGTGGATTAATGTAGTCGGTGAATGCTGAGAAACGTCCACCATGGCGCATGGTGAGATATGGTGGGTGCAGCAGTGCCGGCAATGCTTGAGCGCGAAAGGCGTCAGAATCCCCGCCACGAGCTGCCACAAAAATAAAAAAAATTATGTACAAAAAGGTGTAAAAAACACTCATACCATAAAAAAAACATGGCCTCACGATGGATCGAATGCGCAACCTGCGGAATCCCATTCAGAGACACTAACCACTGCGCCATACCAACATAGCGTTGGTTATGTGTTAAATAGTTGACATACAAAATTACGGTTCAACTTCAGTTATGTTTGTCGTGTAAACGACATAGACGAGATCTAGACGTGCTACGAAAAATTGCACACTTAATAAACACAAGCAATTGCTGCCTGTAACGATTGCCTCTGTGTTATTGGCACCAGTGGTATTTGTTTACAATTCACAACTGCAAGAAAACAGACCCAAGTGGACTTGGGAGAAGCTACAGTTTACCGGCAGTGTCTGCCAAGATTAACATTCATTTCGCACTTGTTCTAAAGGGTGACATCTGCTCATGCTTTATGACGCTTCTAGGCTAGTTTCATAGATACGCCTGCCTAATTTATTTGATTCAGTATTGGAATGCTTTTCGTGAAACGTAGAGGGCGGTCGTGACAGCACAATGCTGTAGCTCTTTTGCTATAGCAACAACTACATAACGGCTTGAGCAAAGCAAACGCAGTGTGCCGGAAACATTACGCTATCATATTGGTTTCCCAAGCACACGAATTGCCACGACTGAGTTCTCGCATAAAAGCTAGGGAAGTGCCGGCGAGTGCGACCGGCGGCTGTCGCTGTGGGGAGACGTACGTTCTCTGGAAGTGCTTGAATCGCGTCGCATCGATGTTTGTTGCTTCTCGAGCGGACACAATACACAATGAAAAATGGGTCATTTAGGGAAATTGATGCCGTGACGGCGCTGTATTGTCATTCTTAATCGTCACAACCGTGTATTCTTAAACCATGAAGCACGGAAAACACAATTGTACAGGCTCGGTCGGTATGCCTAACATTTGGTGGAAATCATGGTGGTAGAACATGTAGTGTACAGATCCCAGCTTGGTACACTATATAAATTGCCAGTCATTATAAGCCCACCCATCATATGCTTACTGCTTCCCAGCATTATCTATCGCAATGGTGGGCAGAGCTTCTGAGCTTGGTACACCATGTGGCCCACATTAACAAGCAGCGCCCATCATCTGCTTAGTGCTTCCCAACAATATAGCAATGGTGGGCAGAGTGTCCCATGACGGCTCACTATTTAGCCTCTACTTTCCACCATCATTTCCACTTTACCCATCTTCTGTACACCATACCACCCAGTATGCCCCGGAATATCCGCCATAATTACCACTACGTCCCACCATATCCATCATAATTTTCACCATGCCCACTACTATTTCCAATACGCCCACCTTGTTTTCCAGTGTCCGCCATGGCAATTTTTCCGATAGGGTGAGCACGTCTGAAAAAATTTAGGTGACATTTTTTGACCAAGGAAACTGCTGCATGACACGGTCTCTCAATTACCTCATAGGTAAGATCCCAGCTCACCAATCTGCCGGAAATCATTAAAATTTTCCTCTCTCTCTCTCTCTCTTGGTTGGGCAGGCGTGCTCTGATCATCACCACTCGCCACCCCGCGCGTTTTAATCCAAGCGCTCCTCTACATGGCATGATCAAAGTGCGTCTTTGGCGTGTTCGCTCGCTCACTTGTGCGCTAATCTCAGGTTTCAGGCGTTTTGTAGCTCTTGTGCTTCGACCACCAGTTCGCTTTGAAGGTACTTTGAGTAAAGAGAGCAAGAATGTCAAGTCGTTCGTTGCTTTGACCACGTATACGAAAAAAGCGCGCTGGTCAAGCACAAGAAAAGAATGATGACAGTTGCTCGCGCTCGTCGTGTGTGCTCCTTTCGCGCGTGCTTTCTGATTGAGGGGCGCGCTGCAAGTTTCAAGCTGAGTGTCGTTCTTCACCTGATAGTGTGATTTGTTTCTGCAGAACTCATTCTTTTTCGGCGAAAAAAGAAAGGAGAATAACTGATAACCTACATCTGTAGACACCGTTTCACTTTTGTGTAATGGCGATATCTAAAGAAAGGAACCAGCCAATCACTAGGCGCAAGTGGCTCCCTAGTTGTAGAAGGAAGACGTTGTTGGCTGCTAAAAAAACAACCTTTGCTGCCTCTCGACCCCTTTTTTTCATCTTTTGACAAACTGATGGAAGTGCCGGGTACCTTGACGTCCTATTCCAACTGGTCCTGGACCGAAAACAACTGATGGCACTACACCAGGTTCTGCTGAAATTCATCGTAACAGCTGTCGCGTCCAAAAACTACCACCCCAATATTCTCCCATGGCAAGTTCTGCAAGGAATATGTTTTCCACGTCCACAACCCAAAGTGAGTATGTCGATGACCCATGTGCTGCCATACCATGCGTCATCAACACGCCTAGTATTCCTACACTATAAGCCAAAAGGTTGCTAAAAGGCTGTGTGGTTCATGGTTTTGGGGACTAATGGGCTTGCTACAACCATCGATTCCTTTAAAAACTAACAGCTCCGAGTCTAACAGTTATACCCCAAAGACTAGATCAATGTACTAACACCTAGTACTAATTTTTAAACCTTAGCGGGTAACCATTAGCCCCACAAATCACCTCAAGGAACTAACACTTATTTTCAATTTATTTATTTACTTTTCTTTATTTATAACTTATTTAGAGTATAACACAGGGCTTCTGAAGAAACATTGAGCAAGGGGGTACAGAGCAATAAATATAATTAACACTAAGCACAGAGAATAAATACGAAAATAAAACAAAGGCCAATAGCTGTAAAGCAGCGTCACAAAGGTAATCATGAAGCAAAAGTAAAGTTTCTAGCTAGCTACTATTAAATTAAGCAAGTCTTCGAAAATATCTGTTTAATTGTTCATGAAATAGTTCGCGGTTGGTGATCGTGACAATGATTCCGCGCCATTGCACTATTCCATAGTGCAATGGCGCGAGGTAGAGCAGACAAACATAAAAGACCGAGTCCTTCCAAAAGTACGCCTAATGCTTAGACTCTTGTGTAAACGTCGTGATGTACACGTAGGGGTTCGAATTGTTAATTGATGACATGGCAGAACATGAATGTATTTCTGAAGCAGACATAAAAGTGAGACAGAGCGCCGGGCTTCTAATGGCTGTAGATGAAGTTCTTCTTTAAGGTTAGTAACACTGAAATGATATCGTAGCTAGATGAAACAAATTGAGCAGTTCTTTTTTAAACTGGCTCTAGCTTGATAATGAGGCACTTCTGATGAGGAGACCACACCGCTGAGGCATATACCAGCTGTGTGCGAAGGAAGGTTTCGTAAACTATTGGACGCAAGCTCGGGTTAGTGAGACGCATCTAACGGCGCTAATACCCAAGTGTTTTGAATGCCTTTGAAAGTAATGTAGTTATATGCTCTTTCCAAGAGAGGGTGGAAGTTAAATTTATTCATAAATAGGTGTATGCTAAAGCACGAGGTAGTTTTGTACTTTTATGAAATAAGAAAAGTTCGATGTAAAGTGCTTTTGACTTACTGATACTACCTCGCTCTTAGATGAGTTAAGGGCCAGGAGCCATTTATCACACCAGCAGTCTATTGCGTTGAGATAACGTTGAAGGATATGATGGTCATCAGCAGAACTTATGGCCCGATAAACAACACAGTTATCGGCAAAAAGCTTTACGCTAGAGGTGATGTTAGTACTAATGTCATTGATATAAGTTAACAATGAGGGGCAAGCACTTAACCCTGCGGTGCACCAGATGTCATGTCAGTGAGAGAAGAGAAGTTATTTGCGACTGTGAATTGAAGGCTTAAAGATAAAAAATTTCTAATCCTAGACAATGTTTATCTATCGGTTCCAAGTGAGGATAATTTTGCAGTAAGAAGACCATGTGCTACGCGGTCAAAAGGTTTGCTGCAGTTGAGAAAAATGCAGTCGGTTGGAACGTTATAAATTATGTCAGAATGTAGATCAATGATTGATTCAAGTATTTGTGTTTCACACGTTAAGATTCTGCGAAAACCTTGCTGATTACTGAAAAAAAGCTTATAAGACTTTATATGGCTGTATAGATGTGCACAAATAATGTGCTCTAGAACATTACAGCTGATACATGTCAAAAAAATGGGACGATTATTTTCAGCTGCTGGATGACTGCTATTTTAAAAACGGGGATAAATTTCGCGCTTTCATATTCTGCTTGTAGTTGTCTTACTGATAAGGGCTCCTTAAAAATGTGGAATATTATCTGACCAGAAATCAAGCAGGTAGGTTGTAGAACCTAAAAATTCATGTTATTGATACCACACTATAATGATAGTTTACGGTTAGAAATCTGACACATTATGGCACCCAGCGATATTTTTATTGGTTCCATATAAGAAAAGACAGTATCAGGAGCAGCTGGCACGTTGGAATGATCATCTCGAGTGAAAACAGATGAAAAAAAACTATACAGCTCGGAAGCACACTCTTGAGCAGAAAGTCATGTTAGGATGTGCTTAGGGCTACCAAAATTTAGCGAATAAGATTTTAAATGGAAGCTAGTATTTTCGGACTCCTCAAAACATTGACAATATTTTCTGTACAAATGTATTTTGATACTTTATTCTTTTTATGGCGTAAGGAAACAGTTTTCATTGGGAAACCTGGCTTATTTTCTGTCAATGGCCTATATTTCACTGTCTTTGTTTAAATCTTGTTCAGTCTGTTCTCAACTCACTGTTCGCGAAAATTATGCAGATTACTCTCAATTGTAGCTCGACAGATTCTCTCACAATACATTTTATTACTATTTCCTCTAATAGTGTGAAACACTTACTGATTAATATGTCATAAGCTATATTGGATTACTACCTTCTAGGAATGCAAGCACAGGCCATAATCGCGACAGACTCTTTACAGAGAGAAAAAAAAGTGTTGCATCAGTCTATTCTGCCCTGTTTTAGACAAGTCCTTTTCCGTATGAATTCAAGATTTTACACCTATCGTTATTGCAGAATATTAACTGGAGTACTGGCCCTTCGAAAACTGCCTATATTAGTAGCTTCCGCGGTATCAATAACGGACTTCTTGTCGGTCTCCAAAGCGCTCACGGCATCCGGTGATTCACAGGCATTAGGCAAATTCGACTTAGTACTAAATCACTTAACTTAGGTGCGATTATTATGGGTGGCGGTAGATGGGGGCATAAATCTATATAAAACAGCTGATGCGCAAGCGAAAGTGGCGTCAGACGGACCAGCTATCACTATTTCAAAAGCAAAGGATTTCAAAAGCAAAAAATTTCCAAGTCAAAGAATGATGCGAACGTTCTCTACACCATGCATCTTTAAGAATCCCCCAGATTTCAACCATATATTGACACCCAAGAAAACTTTCTTACGTCATGACAGATGCCTGATAGTTTTAATCACTCGATTACGCTATCGTATCGCTACAATAATTTTTTTATTTTTTTAATGTTCTCTGTTTTCTGTTCTTTTTCTCGGCACTTTTTGTGGAGAAGAGAAAACTGGAACGCTTTTTAGTATATTGTTTGATTTTTTCAACGTTAAAAAATGTATGACAAGAAATACCGTTGCGAATTCTTTGATAAGCTTTCACAACATCAAATTTACTATCTCTAGGTGCACGTACCCTTGGGCACAGCATTTGGAAAGTGTGCGAGGCCGTTCGAGTATTCATTGAACAGTCGAAGATGTTTACTCAATAACCTCAATAACGTAAGACGCGTTAATGAATGTAGGCTACAGGAAAATTTTCTTTATTATCAATCATTTATTGCTCCTTCAGTAGGAACTGACTTTCATTTCAGTTCATTTCATTTATTTACTCTCAGTGCCGTAAGGCGTTACAGAGAGGAGGGGTACAATATGAAACAATCAAGAGAAAAGACAACTGCGGGGTGGTTACAAAAAGTGATTGCTGACAGTGAACTTGAAGTGCGCAGTGTCGCTGATGGAGACGATGGAGGCTGGAAGGTGATTCCACTGCACGCTGGTCATTGGGACCAACGAGTTCAGGTAGAGGTTTGCTCGGGAGTTTGGCACACCAAATTTTAACGGATGATCAAAGCGGGATGAGACGTATGATGGACCCGAAAAAAAGGATTGTTGTAAGGTCTGATTGTTGTAAAACATTTTATGGAAAACACTTAGGCGGGATATCATACGACGGGTTGCAAGATCATGTAGTTGTACTACTTCTTTCATGTTAGTGACACTGGATGACCGGGAATATTCAGAGAGAATGAAACGAGCAGCCTAATTTTGGATAGCTTCAAGCGTGGCGAGAAGATTGGCAGAATGTGGACCCATACAGAAGAGGCATATTCAATCTTCGGCCGTACAAGTGTTTTGTAAAGCTGCAGTTTTAATAAAGTGGGAGCTTCAGAGAAATTTCGTCGAAGGAAGCCGAGCATGCGGTTTGCATAATTGCTAATATATTCAACGTGCGAGTGCCACGAAAGGTTATCTGAAATCTGAACGCCCAGGTATTTGTAGGTGGTAACCGATAATAGAGGGGAGCCATTCAGGAAATATGTGTTTACAGGGGTGTGCTTGATTGTTCGTGTTAACCTCATATATTTGCACTTGTTGACGTTAAGATTCCTTAGCCAGGTGTTGCACCAGGCTGAAATTGCGTTAAGGTCGGTTTGATGTTGTGAGGGATCAGAAGATTCACATATATTTCTATATATAACACAATCGTCAGCGAAAAGACGTATTGATGAGGTTATGCTTTCAGGAAGATCATTATTATAAATTAGGAAAAGAAGAGGCCCCAATACTGATCCCTGAGGGACACCAGATGTAACAGGACAGTGAGGAGACTCGTTATCATTGACGGCTACTTATTGAAAGCGATTCTACAGAAAACATCAATCCACCCTAAAATGTTAGCGTTAATGCTCAGTTTGCTAAGTTTATAAAGTAGTAGTGGGTGGGAGACGCAGCCAAATGCCTTCGCGAAATCAATGAAAATGCAATCGACTACTGACGCACGATCCAACAAAGAACAGAGATCACTAGTAAAGGTGATTAATTGAGTTTCACATGAATGATTTTTGCCAAAACCGTGTTGCTCGACTGTAAAAAATGAATTAGATTCTAGAAAGCTCATCAAGTTAGTGTAAATGATGTGTTAGAGCAGTTTGCATAGAATCGATGTAAGAGAGATGGGTCGATAGTTAAAAGTGGAGAAAACCTCACCAGACTTGTGTACTGGAATCACCTTTCCACCCTTCCAGTCGTCGGGCTGTAAGGAATACTGTAGAGACTGTGAAAAAATATAGGAAAGGATCAATTAGGAGCTCTCATTCGTACTTTTCAGAAACTTATAGGTAACTACATCTATTCCAGAAGATGAACAAGTTTTAGCCCCATGTATTAGCTTGAACATTCCAGCACAGTCAAAAAAAATGGGTTCCATTGGTTCAAGATGTAGGCTTTCTTTAACCGGAAAAGAATTAGGAATTGTTTTAGTGAAAGATAAAGAAAACGTATTGTTGAGCAACACGCAGCGCTGCTCTCGTTGAACAAGTGTTCCATCCGGTGTTTTTAATTTTACATCTTTAGATCTGCTCATATTAACAGCGCTACAGAACTTGCGGGGATCAGTCGATAAGAGGAATGGAAGCGTTCGCTGATAAAACTCGGTTTTTGCACGAGAAAGGGCTTTTTTATATTCTGATGCGACGCGCGCATAAGCCGCCCACCTTTCAGCAGAACTTGATAGTCTACAGCCGCGAAAAATGCGCTTTTTTATTAAGCAGTAGTTTTAGTTAGACGTTGTACCACGGTGGGCGTTTAGAACAGGGTATTCGTCTGAGCGGTATGTACTTATCAGTCAGCCATTGAACCTTGTTTCGAAATAAAGCCCAATTAACATTGAGCGAACGCTCCCGAAATTCAGGAAAGAAATAATCTACAAATCTTCCAGTTCTCTATTTATGGCTCGGAAATCAGCTTTAACGTAGTCTCTAAATTGTTTAAACTGTTTTGCGGGGCGCGAAGAGGATGACGGTATAGTGAAATGGGCAATTAAGTGGTCACTCAAAGCAGGCAGAAGCGTTAAAGATGAAACAGACTCGAAAACAGTGGTCAGTAAAAGGTCAAGGGTGCTAGAACACGACTGAGTAATGCGAGTAAGTCCTTTAACAAGTTGACTTAAGTTAAATATAGAGCAAACGTGAATAAAACTTGAGCATTCTTTAGAAGGACTGGTTGTTACAGGAAACGGCTCGTTCGACGAAATTGCCGGAAAGATGAAATCACCCAAAACAAACAAGGGGCCTTTAGGAAATTTAGCGACGACTTGGTTGAGGCAATCGTGGAATTCATCGCAAAAAGTAGACGAACTGTTCGGCGGGCGGTAGCAAGCACAGAACAAGAAATCTGCGTAGTTTATCTGGGTACAAACACAAAAAATTCTAAATGTGATGCAATGCTGACGTCATAAGACGCAATCTCATCGGATACCGCAATAAGAATTTCACCTCCTTTCCACCCAATTCTGTCGTGCCTGTATACGGTGTATACTTTTTTGCAATTCAGCAGTTCTTTATTATCCACATGTTCATGCAGCCAAGTTTCGGCGAGCACAACAACATCGGCTGAGCACGCGTCAATCGCGGACGAGTACTCATCACGTTTATGAATCAAACTTCTGATGTTGGTGAACAGAAAAGAATAGTCGCGTTTGGGTTTCGCCTACACAACTGAGGGTTGCTAGGTAGTGGTTTGGTGCGGTAACAGAGAGTTGGCTGTATCACCAGTGGAAAGAGGGGCACTGTAGGTCCCAATTTTGCAGACACTACCGGTTACACTGCAATAAGCTATACATTGTTTTTGACGTAAAGCTTGTTATGTTACTTATTGAAGTTTTCTCAAAAAAACTTTACAAAGAATAAACATTGTTGCTCCTATTCTTTTTCTTAATAATTAAATACATATATACTTTGTGGGCACTTGTCATGCGCTACTTTTCATATATGCATTACCATAATCATCATCATCCGTCGGGGTCTCAGTCCTCATCCTGACTGGGTGTCACCACAATCATCATCGGGGTGTGCGCGCTTTGTCTCAGACTACCTGTCCGCTGCCGTGCCTTTGGGCTCAATAAACCCTGTCTCAACCCAGACGCCAAACGTGGTGGGGGTGGATTTTCAGTCCTCGGTCCTCGGTCCTCTCCCACTTCGCTCGACTCCCTGGAGCGGCGTTGCCCCACACCCCCTGTCAAGCTGCATGTCACAGAACAATCCCGCCGGCGCTGCTGCCACCACTGCTGCCATCTCTCCCCCGCCGTCTTCAGCCGCGCCTCCTGATCACGTACACAGCCACCAGCGTGATCCTCTTCTCTTCGCTGGTCTTCGCGGGGGAGACGTGGAGGACTGACTCGATGAGTATAGCCGCGTGAGTGTTGTTAATCACTGGGACGATAGCGCCAAGCTCCGCTACGTTTCTTTCTACTTGACTGGTGTGGCGAAGACATGGTATTTCAACTTCGTCTTTGACTCACCCGACTGGGCGACCTTGCAGCACCAGCTGCAACATGTTTTCGGGACAGCAGCCATTGCAACTGCCGTCACGAAGAGGACGCTCGATACTCGCCGGCAACATCCCGCCTAATCTTACACTTTCTACATTGATGATGTTATTTCACTTTGCCGGCGTGTCAATTCAGCTATGCCAGAATAAGACAAAGTACGCCACATCCTAAAAGGCAATAAACCTGTTCTTATAATGCCCTCGCTGCGCAAAGTCTAGCTACCATCGCTCACGTCATCGTGACATGCCAGCGCCTTGATTCGCTGCACTTCGTTCGTCTTCAACCGAACATTGGCGACCACCACTCCACGTCCCACGGCCATCTGCGGACCTCATCCGGGACATTTTAAGGAAAGAATTGCGGTCTACGGGCTTCACACCTCCTTAACCGCGCTCAAAACCATCTTCTGGAGTTGTTTGCGTGACCTCATTAGGGATTAACTTACATTCTTGACTGCCCCTGATCTCGCACAACCACCTGTTTCTCACCCCATATCAACCTACGCTCAAGTCGCTGTCATGCTACCGAGCAACGTACACGTGACATTGCCGCAATCATCCTACGCGTCGGTTGCTACCACTCCCCCGGTCAACTACTGTTCGACGCCCCCTGACTTTTCTTCGGCCAACCTTAGCGCACTATCTCCAGGTGTCCCTAACGCCTTCTACTCCCCGCCCTGGCGCTCGTCCCGCCCTGTCTGCTATTACTGCGGCTATCGCGACCACATATCTTGTTACTGCCGAAAGCGCCAGCAAGATGAGCATTGGGGTTACGACAGGCGTGAATCAGATACTTCGTACTATCAAGGTCAATGTCATTCATCACCTTCGCACCGGTCTCCTTCTCTGCCCGCACCTAGTGCACTTCGACACAGCCGGAACTTCAAACGCCATTCACCTTCACCCTTTCGCCACTCCTCCTCTTCACTACGGCCTGCCTTATTCGCCACTGCCAGTCATTCGAAAAAATAAGTGATGCAGTTTCTACGGGAACAACTGCATTTGAATCTAGGAGAGATATTCCTCCACCAGGCCCGTGCAACATGATTTCGGTGTTAGTAGAAGGAGTGTACGTGGCTGCTGTGGTGGACATGGGTGCAGCATTTTTCGTTTACCGTGTTGATTCATGCCAACGTCTGAAAAAAGTAATGACTCTTACGAGGGACCCACGTTGGTTGCTGCCCTGTGGTATACCATTCACCTTTTCGCTTTCTGTAAAGCCCGCGCTTTTATTGACGGTATCCGACTTTACATTCAGTTCGTCGTCCTGACTGATTGCTCTCACCAATTATTTTAGGGTAGGATTTTCTTTGTTCTGCTTTCGCGGCTATTTGCTGCAGCCAACGCGTTGTCCACCTCTTCTACACGGGCAGCGTGCTCAACGACGACCCCCAGAGGCCACTTCTTTTGACCACTGCGGAAAATACAGAATTGCCACTAGGTCAAGAGTGAATTGTAACTATTACCTCCAAAGACATCGACCATGGCGACGTCTTGGGCTGACCATCATTTAGTTGTGCTGGTAAAGACATCATTCTCGCTTCCGGTGTAGTTCGTTTTTTCATTGTTTCCGCACTTGTCACCGCCGTGAATACAACATCTGAAAAAAATTCTACTTCCTCAGAACACCTCCATGTCCTGCGTGACAGATCCCGAGCCTGCGTGCATCGTGCCAGTTCATGCCGCCTCCTCTAACGACAGCCCTTGTGGTAAGCCTGCTTCTTCCGCATCTAGTCCAGCCATTAGCGACAATTGACGCCTTCACAGACGACACAGCTACTTGCTTTGATGAAGAAACACGCAAGTTCCTTCGATTGTTACTCTTCGACGTTGGGCTGCACTACTACTACAACGCATCGAATCCACACTGTCGGAACATCTGTTGTACGCCGCTGGTCCTACCGCGACTCTGCTGCTGAGAGAAAAATTTCTCAAGGAAACGTGGCTGACAAGCACAAACGAGATATGATTCGCCCTTCATCTAGCCCTTGTTCGTCACCTGTGGTTCTGGTTCGTAAGAAGGATGGCACGCTGCACTTTTGCGTCGATTACAGGGCGCTCAACAAAATCACTCACAAGGATCTGTACCAAATGCCTCTCAATGAAGACGCCCTTGATTCGCTACAAGGCTCGAAATACTTTTCCACTCTCGACCTGCGTTCCGGATTTTGGCAGATTCATATGCACGAAGAAAATAAAGAGAAAACAGCATTCGCAACCCGCAACGGTTTATACGAATTCAATGCTATGCCTTTCGGGTTGTGCAACGCGCCCGCTACATTTGAGCGCATGACCGATACTGTGCTGCGTGGCTTCAAGTGAAAGACCGGCCTCTGCTACTTGGACGACATCGTCATTTTTTCGTCAACATTTCCTCAGCACCTACAACGTTTGGTTGACGTTCTGACGTGTCTTGCCACCACTGGTCTCCAACTCAACACAAAAAATGCCGTTTCGCCACAAAAGCTATCAAGGTTTTGGACCACGTCATGACCAAAGACAGAATTCGGCCCGATCCGGCGAAATTGCTGCGGTGCTTCACTATCTGGGCCCCCAAAGGCCGAACGAGGTGTGAAGTTTTCTTGGTCTCACCTCCTATTTTTGCCGTTTTATACGTAAGTTTGCATGAATAGCGACTCCACTACACCAGTTTCTTCCTTCTGACGTTTCCTTTCTGTGGTCAGAAGAGTTTTCAACAACATGTGCCCTAACGTCCGAGCCTGTACTCCGCCACTTTGATGAGGTCGCACCAACCATCCTACATACGGACGCTAGTGGCCGTGGTATAGGTTCTGTTCTGCTCCAACATGACACCTTTTAACCAGAGAGAGTAGCTGCATATGCCAGTATAGTTCTAACTGGACCGAAAAGAGCTATACCATAACTGAGCAGGAGTGCTTGGCTGTGGTCTGGTCAGTGCAAACGTTCGGTCCCTATCTCTTCGGCCATCATTTTACGATCGTTACTTCACTTCACTTCACTTCACTTCACTTTATTTCCTTAAAGACTCTTGAGGGGGTATTACATAAGGGGTGGGTTAACAAATAAAGTTCTGTTAATATTACTTTTTTTATTTACACGTGTTTTTATTGCAAAAGATGTGCAGACAATTGGTCGAAAAATGTTGATGGACAGGAAAGGCCACGATGTCGTGGGGAAGACCATTCCAGTCGTTTGCAGTCCGTACAAAAAAGGACATAGAAAAAGTGGTCGTTCTAATGCGTGGACGGGAAACTTGAAGTGGATGTCTAGTGCGGTGAGATATGTGGGCTGGTGGAACAATGTAGGGATGACGGAATGGGCTGTGAAAATTTTTCTGAAACAGGCAGATGCTGGAAATGCGACGGCGAACGTCACGGTTTAAAAGAGCAGATTCTTTTTTGAGGGATGATACACTAATATTATACGAATACGAAGAATGAATGAACCCAGTAGCACTGTTTTGAACTGCCTCAAGTGAGTTGATGAGATATGCTTGGCGTGGGTTCCAGATTGCAGAGGCATATTCCAATTTAGAGCGAATAAGGGATTTGTAGGCCTGTAACTTGACGTCCTGCGGGGCGTGCTGAAGGTGAAGTTTCAGAAAATCTAGGGATTTGTTTGCAGATGATATAATGTTGGTTACATGCAGGCGCCTGTTAAGATAATTGCACAGGGTGACTCCGAGATATTTATATGATTGCAGGTGTTCGAGGGCGACGTTAGCGATTGAGTAAGAGAACAAAGAAGGGTTCCTGCGGTGGTGGAAAGAGACTGTTTTACATTTGTTAGGGTTAAGTTTCATAAGCCAGCTTTCACACCAGTCCTGCACGTGGTTAAGATCATCTTGAATTGTGGTTTGATCTGTCGGGTTAGTGATTAAGCAATAGATTACACAGTCGTCAGCAAACAAACGGATACTGGAGGAGACATGCGAAGCTAAATCATTAATATAAATTAAGAAGAGAAGGGGGCCAAGAACGGAGCCTTGGGGAACACCTGATGTTACTGGAAGGGGGTTGGAGGGCACGTCAACAATTGAAACAAACTAGGAGCGGTTAGTTAGAAATTCCTCAATCCAAGCTGAAACATCAGGATGTATATTTAAAGAACTAAGTTTAATTAGTAGTCGTTTATGAGATACCTTGTCGATCGCTTTCGTGAAATCCAGAAATATTACGTCAGTCGCAGGTTAGTATCTGGACTTGTGTGCAGATCCTGGACAAAATGGGCTAATTGGGTTTCGCAAGAGTAACCCTTACGGAACCCCTGCTGGGCAGGATGGAAGAAGTTATTGGCATCAAGAATGTGAATTATTTGGCTGTAGATGACGTGTTCCATGATTTTACAGGGTACGCTTGTTAGAGAGATTGGGCGATAACTTAGGGGGCTGTCTTTGTTACCTGATTTGAAGACCGGAGTGACCTTCCCCATCTTCCAGTCGTCTGGTAAGATGCCTGTGCGAAGTGACTGTGAGAATAACATTGACAGTCACCGAAGAAATAGATTTCGTGTTTGCAAGAATTTTAGCATTGATTTCGTTCATACCTGCTGAGGAAGACAGTTTCAATTTTGCGATAACAGACAATACACCCTATGGAATAAATGTGATAGGTGACATAAAAGACTGGATACAATTCGGTAACGCAAGAAACGGTATGTGGGTTTTGTTGTAAAAACAGATGAAAAGGCAGCATTGAAAAGTTCAACGACGTCAGTGGTACTCATATCATCGCCAGCTTTATTTTTCATTGTAACCGTGTGGAATTCCTGGGAGTTAATGATTTTCCAACATTTACTGAGATTTTGGTTAGAATCTTGGGTAAATCTGTGTAAAAAAACGAGTGTTTCGCGCTGCGTATGGCGACAAAATACGCTTTTTCGGCCGCATAGTATTTATCCCAGTTCTGAGCTATAGGTTTTATCTTGGCAGCCCGAAATAATTGTTTCTTCTTATTACATAGTTTTTCATGGGTTTTTGTGAACCATGGTTTCTGACAAGATGCGCGAAATGTGGTTTTCGGTATGTACTTTGTTGCCAGTTCCCATATATTGTTTTTGAAAATCGTCCAGTTGTCCTTTACTGATCTGTTCCAAAAGTCTGCATGAAGTCCGGAAAAAAAATTTGAAGTTTGTTATTTATTGCCTCGTAGTTTCCTTTATCATACAGACTGATAGTTTTAGGATGAGGCTTGCGGGACAAGTGGTTGAAATTTAAGACTGAGTGTATTACCTTGTGATCGCTGATTTCACGAGGCACCTTGCTCTTGAGTTTCATAATTTGATAATTTTGATATTGATGTTGAAATAAAGTTTGATTTGATTTGATGATTTGATGTAAGTGACGATAATCTTTCGGAGTGCATTGTTAGAATCAAGTCTAGTATATTGGCTGAGTTGTTTGTCACGCGGGTTGGCTCCGATAACAGCTGGGTAAGATTAAAGTTTAAGAAGATGTTTACAAATTTTTTTGCTTCAACACTGCTCCCTGCCAAAGCGACTTGGTCTCCCCAGTCAATATCGGCATAGTTAAAATCGCAAAAAAGTAGGACATGTGCGTTGGGTTGTTTAACAATGAGGTATTTCAGTATGTTGTTTAATTTCTCAGGAAAGTGTGGACTGTTTTGTGGGGGACGATAGCACACTCCAAGCAGCAGAGTTACTGGCGTAGAACGATTGATTGATTGATTTGTGGGGTTTAACGTCCCAAAACCACCATATGATTATGAGAGACGCCGTAGTGGAGGGCTCCGGAAATTTTGACCACCTGGGGTTCTTTAACGTGCACCGAAATCTGAGCACACGGGCCTCGACATTTCCGCCTCCATCGAAAATGCAGCAGCCGCAGCCGGGATTTGAACCCGCGACCTGCGGGTCAGCAGCCGAGTACCTTAGCCACTAGACCACCACGGCGGGGCTGGCGTAGAACGAATACGAAGCCATAATATTTCAATGTCAGATGTATGGTCGACAACTGAGCACGATAGCGACTTGCTAGTGGCGATTAAAACACCTCCCCCTCGAGCCCCTTTGCGGTCATTCCGAAAAACGTCAAAATTCGGGAGATCAGCCAGGATTTTATTTTCCGTAACGTCACTTGACAGCCACGTTTCGGTGAGGACGAGTATATTGCTGTCGGATGACAAAACAAGATTAGATAATTGCTCGCGCTTAGAAAGAAAACTACAGGCGTTAGTGTAGATCACGGAGGTGGAAATGTTTGGTCGTAATCGATTGCATGGGCGGTGTGACGGTTGGTGTTTATTTTGGGATTGCTGCGCCATTTCTTTGATGGATTGTGACATTTCATCGAAGACGTACTGCTTGGAGCCAAGAAACAACAAACCACCACAACCTTTGCTGCTTTCCACGGTGGAGAACTCGTCTAGACGCTTGGGTCAGGGGATTCTACGTTTACAGGAGTTCGATATCACTTACATGCCAGGTAGAAAACACCAAGACACCGACGCCCTTTCGCGCTGTCCAATACCAAATACTCAGCTCAACATCAGTCTAAATTCGGCCATCACTTCTACTGCAGCGCCCACGCTTGCCTCAATAGAACAGCTATTCTCGGATGACAAGCGCACATTTCACTCCTGCCAGTTGTCTGATCCGTACTGTAGGCGTATTATAGACCATCCCATCCCCCTAACGTACGACATCGTCGTCAACTCTTGCGATTTAAGCTGTAGAATGGAGTTCTGTACCGTCACATCTACCACCCAGATAATCAACCCTAGGTTCCCGTGCTACCACGCTTTCTTCGACTCGACGTGCTTAAAGCCTTCCACGGCGACTTGACTGCCGCACATCTTGGTATGCAAAGACTTACGAGCGCAATCGAAGTAGCTTCTACTGGCCTGGTATTTTTACTAGCATCACGCGCTACGTGGTTTCCTTTGTCCCGTGCCAGCGTCGTGAATTCCAGACAACTGCCACAGCCAGGCCTCTGCAGCCAATTCCGTGCCCCACAACACCATTTGAGGCTGTAGGTATCGACCTTTACGGACCTTTTCCCGTCACGTCTACTGGAAAACGATGGATAGTGACCACAGTAGACCTCTTGACACGCGTCATGGCGTGTGTCGAATGGTCTGTGCCATGGCGTGTGTCAAGTGGTCTGTGGTCTGTGTCTGTATCGAGCCATCCTGCGCCATGGCACCCCTCGTATACTGCTCAGTGACCGTGGAAGGGTGTTCTTGTCAGAAGTGGTGAATGAAGTATTGCGGGCCTCTGGAATAACACACAAGACAGCTTCAAGCTCTGCGCGCTCTGTCTCAGACTACCCGTCCACTGCTGAGCCCTTGGGCTGAACAAATGCTGTCTCAAACCAGACGTCGTAATATATACACTTCTTTTTTAAGCTACCCGATTGTTCGAAAATCTCCCAGGACGGCGTTGTGAGCCACAAATTTAGGCTCTACATTTACACCTACTTCCAGCATTATAATGTAGTAATTTGAACCCGCGGGACACCATATTTTCATTTTTTGGCCAAGTTCTTCTGGAAAGATTTCGAGTGGTGTGGATGTCTCGTCTACACTGATAATATTTGCGTCCGAATCATTTGCGTGTCTGCGGGCAGCATTTTTGCCGGTGTTCTAAGCATTGCGAACGCGTTCAATATTGAGTCTTGCAAAATGTTTCGATTGCGCTCACCCTATAATACCACCGGAAGTGCAGCGTGAATTCATCTCGCGTTATTGCTGAGGCACCATGTTCTTGAGTTTCATAATTTTCTCACAACAGTTTCGATGCTTCCTTTCTCCGAATTCATTGAGGTTAGGCGTGCTTATACTGTCAAGTGTTGAAACACTTATTCTCAGTTTCTATCATCTGGCACTATGTTACGCATGAATGCTTGTTTTTTCATTGAAATAAAAAATAGACGAATGAGTTTTTCTGCCCGTTACTTGGCGATGGCTACCCCTTCTCGCCTGATTGGCACACAGAAAGAACAAAGAAAAAGTTATTAGCATATATACATATATACAGTCTTACATGGGTAAGAGCACAAGCTCTTCTAGGGGCAGAAAAAACACGTAGACGCCATGCTCACTTACAACTTCTATTCGCTCAGTAGTCGTCGCAAATCTTCGTTTCTTCGAAAAAGTGTTGCAGCTCCTTCAATACTTTGCCTTTCGTTTCAGATGGCCATGGACTAGTATTTTGTTAACGTAAATGGCCGCTCGGGATCCACCTTATGGAGTTCGTGTTCTTGTCGCGTTCGGTGTGTGTCGTGTTTCGGCCAGTCGAGCAAGAGGTGAGAGATATCCTCGTCGTCGAAGCCGCATTAACATGCTGACGATGTTGCACACTGAATACGAAATAGAAAGCGCTTTGTGCAAGCAGTTCCAAGTCGCAGGCGATGTATGAATGTGTCGATACGTCTGAAAATCTCACGGTTTAATTCCTACTGAATATTAGGATGAACAGCATAAGGCATCAATTTCTTTGTTTTGTCTGGGGACCAGGTCGACAGGCATAATTCACGTTTTGTTGTTCTTAAAATTTTATTTGCATCATATTAAGATACCGAAATGAGGGACATTCGCTGAGAATTATAAATGGTTTTCGCCATCTTATCTGCCGTTTCATTTCCCTTGATAGTGCAGTGACTGGAAACCCACAGAAATGCCACTCGATGATTTAACTTCATAGCTTTTGAAAGCTCATTAGGTATAGCGTATACTCTACGCACATCAATGTGTCTTACAGTGGCAGTTTCCACACATTCGAGTGCTGCCAGAGTGTCTGTAATTACCACCCGTTTTCTTGGTGTTGTTGACCGTTTAATAAAGCTTATGGCTAGCAAAATTGCTACGAGCTTCCACCTAGTTAAAGAGGAGAGCTGGCCCAACCGACATGCATATTCTTTGTGCAATTCCAAAATTTTAAATGCTGATGTCGTTGTCTCTTTGGTGACGGAGCCGTCAGTGTACACGTGAGTGTATCTTTGGTACCTGTCAAACAGATGATGTGATGCCAACTGCTGTGCGGCAACGATTGGCACTTCAAGTTTGCTATGAAGTCCTTCGATTGACGTTTCAATAGTTGGTAGCTCAAGCAGCCATGGCGGGTAGTTTTGATGCAGTGGGCAATGTGTCGACACATGAAGCCGGGAAATATACTGTTGACACGCATGGTGTATTTGTGCTCCGGCGAGGTTCACGATCTTGGATATGAGCAGATGAGAAAGGTGTAGCGTGACTATTTAAAAGAGGTGCCGACATGTCTAATTACTATAAAGTTCAGTTCTCTTGCCTCTGCCAGTGTCAAAGTACTTAATGTTGCCTGTGGAAACCCCAAACATATGCTTAAGCTTCGTGCTTCTAACAGCTGAAGTCGTTGTAGAGAAGTCTGAGAGATTTTGTGGAGAACTGGCGCAGAGTAGCAATATTCTGTTGAATTAGGGCACAATGAACGTGGGATAGAGACTCTGATGTACCACCCTAATTTGTTCACATCATGCCATGTGTAACATTCATGGTGCTGTTCACTTTATTTTCTAGAGCAGCAACATGCTGACTCCATCTCACTTGGCTATCTAAGGTAACACCAAGGAAGCGGTGCTTTCATAAGATTTCAATTCTCTGCCCATTCACAAATGCTTCAAGTTTTCACTGTCTTTCTCGTGAACAGCAGAACTACCAATTTATGGTGAGAAATCTGCATGCCTCCCTCTTTGAGGTAATCACTTACTGCACATAGCCCTTGATGAAGCCGATGCTCGATCACTTTCAGTGATTTGTGGGCCGTCCATATGTAAGGTCATCTGCGTACATGGCTATGTTCAAAGCTTCGGGTAGCACTTCTGGAAGACCTTCCATTGCAGCATTGAAAAAAAGCGGACTTAAAAGGCTTCCTTGGGGTACATTTCTGCTCAATTGAAGCAATCGCTGTCTCCGTTATCGGATGAAATGAATATTTGTCTGTTACGCAGAAAGTTGGCGATTTTTTGAAGGATGTGACCATGAGGCCCCCGTGAGGTAAGCCCGTACAGCACAGATAGGTGGCTGACGTTGTCTAATTCATTTCTTATATTTATGAACGCCGCAACAGCTATGTTTCCAAAGCTCGTCTCGTGTTCTACAAATATTATGAGGTCGAAGATGCAGTCTATGGTGCATCGCTGTCCTCTGAAGTGAGCCATCTGTTCTGGAAGAGAGATGTTAGCTTCAATCCACCACTGTATTCTTCGGTCAACCACATTTTCTATGAGTTTAGATACGAAGCTTGTGAGGCTGACTGGTCGGAATGTGTCAAGCGAAAGCGGTGAATATTCAGGCTTCCGCAGTGGGACGATTCTCGCAACCTTCCAGCATATGGAAACTTACGCCTTCATCCACATGTCGTTATATAACCGTAGAAGAACTGGCATGCCATTGGCCATCGGGTCCTAGATGTTTCAGAACATTGTATGATACGTTATCGACACCGCTTGCCGTTTTAAGGGGGGTTAGGGATAGAGCATGAGGCAACTCCAGCAGAGAATACGTGTTGTCCAGTTGAGCATGTGATAAAGCATATGCATTTCGGATTTGCTGCTATACAGAATTAGGCAGTGTAGCGGTGTTGTGAACCAATTGCCCAGTTCCAGTGAGCTTTGTGCAAAGAAATATCATATTCCGATAATCTAAGAGATATGGCCAATGCTCTGAATGGATTTCGGTGGGATACTGGATGACCTAAAGTAGGGATTGTTTGCAATATTTTCGAAAGTGAAGTAAATGGTGTCAATGAATTGCAGAAACTGGGCCATTTTTTCGACCTAACATTTACATGTGTTGGTTTGAATAAAAGCCTCAAGTGCGGTGATAATGACGTTCAGCTCGTCTTCTAATTGCTCGTAGGTGCTCATATTCTGCATTTACAATGACGTGTTCTGATGGGACTGCTGTAGGCGTTGTTGCACGGGAGTAACTGCTTTTTAACAGGATACAAATCTATCCAGTTCATTAACTCCCACCAAGTCACGTCCAGTATGTTCACGAAATAGTTTTCTGTCAGTTAGCTTTAAAATCAATGTTGTCGTTTCACTTGCATTCTTGGGTGTTGCATGAGAACAGGGTAATGGTCACTTTCTCTTGTTTCGAGGCCTGTATACCAGTTCATATCTTGTGCACTGTCAGGGGAGGCTATAGACAAATCTAGACCGCTGGCTTAATTATAACCTCTTAATAAACGTTACTGATACATCATTCAGTACAAGTCCACATCGATCAATAGCTTTTTTAAGCGTTCTACCCCAAGAACAGGTGTGAGTACTGGCCTACGTGGTATTGTGCGCATTAAGTCACCACGGATGAAGGCAGGTTGCTGTGATTTACCCTATATTAGAACCAGGAATGATTCAAAAATGCGTGTCGATGGTTGCAAATAAACACAACTTACAATGATAGTTTCTTGAATTGAATTTCACACCCTACAAATTCTGGCACGTCCGAGTCCGACGAGTTTAAAGAAAAGAGCGTATGTCATGCCACAAGCATAGCAGTGCCTTGCTCAAGCGTTGATTTCTTCTTGATTCATATGTGACCTAATTAGAAATCTTGAAGTGAGGGCCAACGTCGCTTTCATTTAGACATATAAGGGGGAATTATAATAATCAACCACCTTCCCCAAGTCTGCGCTTTTGGACCTAAGGCGTTTGGCATTGAACTGAAACACAGCAATGTTGTGGAAACAATTGTTCATTTGTAGAGTCCTTTTGCATACAACAATTTTTGTTGTACTATTAGATGCTCGAATGAAAAAACAGCGCTCACTTCTGGAAGGTCATTGGCCTGTGGAAATACACGTGCGATCGCCTGCAAAAGAGGGAGAACATCGACGTGACCATATTGATATCACTTGTTTTCGGTGCTCGTTGCTCTTGTGCTTTTGGCTTTGACGAAGTGAAAGGCGTAGACGCTTCGTTATTCGGAGTTGTTGACTGTTTTGGTGTCCTGCTGACGCTTGTACGCCTTTGAACGCTTGGTTATTGTCCTCTGTGGTCCGTTTTGGTTGTAATTTTTCTCTGAGCTGAAGCACGCATGGATTCCACCGCACACGGTAGTGATGTACTCTTCTGTCATTATGAAGTTATAGGGAGTGGATGTAAAGTTTCAGGATTCGGACGAGGCGATCGCTTTCCAAGCCAAATTTCTTGTCGCTTTAGTCAAGTAGCCAATTAATATTTTGGACAAGCATGTGACTCTACGTGTTCTCGATTACAATTGGCAAATTTGCGATGATTCTTCGCTCTACAGTCTTTGTAATCAAGTTCTCCGGCACAGATTTTGTAGCGAAGTTGTCCATAGCACAATTTGGTGACATTTTAAAATTGTTGACAGTCATAACATCGTGTAGCAAGCTGTTGAAACTCTTCATCGAATAACTTGTGAAGCCTAGCAGAATACGAGGCGGCAGTTGCTTGTCGGGGGAGAACTCAATAATTACAACTGCCGAGTAAATGTGGCTCTCCTGGACCATCTTCACGATGGAGCCAATTCGTCTCTCTCTTGACTGAGACTACACCACTGTTTCTTAAAATTTCAAGCAGTTGATCTTCACTGTATTGTACCGGTACTTGTCCAATCTTTCCTAGGTTCCTCACATACGACTGCGGTATATACGGGGCCACTTCAAGACTAGCAACATGTGTTAACTCAAGAATTCTGGGAGATGCACTAACTGTGGAGACACTTATGGAGAAGTTGCCGTCTCTGTTGACACTTAACGACTGCACTTTCCTTTTAGCAGCAGATACCACTTCGCTGGCCAGGTTGTTTGAATTGACTTTCCGGATTGAGGCGCTAGGGCCCGTACGCTTGATAATTACGGGTATTCCCGCTCGTGGGGCTTTCTTGTACGTTACTGTTGTGAAAGGCCTGTGTTCTGCTTCTGTATCACAGTTCATTTCTGCGGAGTCAATTATCGTTGCATCGCTGTAATCCTCTTCACTATCACTTCGCGCCATCTTCGGAGTAACACACTCATCGTTGGCGTTGTTGGGAGTCGTCGAGGGGCCGTCAAAGTCTTCCTCGGGTCCGCGAAACACGGGATTAACTTGCTGTTCGTACGCA
Source organism: Rhipicephalus annulatus (assembly GCA_013436015.1). Lineage (NCBI taxonomy): Eukaryota > Metazoa > Arthropoda > Arachnida > Ixodida > Ixodidae > Rhipicephalus > Rhipicephalus annulatus. The sequence continues at coordinate 76,635 of WOVY01013905.1, forward strand.
TTCATCACTTTATCTTCATCTCATGGGCACTGGGAAGAATGACCGCCACCAGTAGGCGAAGCTTTCTGACGTCGTGGAAGCCCAACATAAGGCTTCAGCGCCTTGTAGACGTGGCGCCTGGTGCACCGCGAAAGTGGTGGGCGAATCTTGGCGGTAAGATACAGAAGACGAGAAAGAAAGCCTACAAACTTGGCGAAAAACAGGAAGCTAAAGACGAGTGATTCTCCACCTCGTATTCGTTATAACAACTTGAGAGATCCACCTAGTAAATTTGGTTCACTTTCCGTTGATTAGCTTTCAGCGTCAACCTGTAGGTAGACATGACGTCTGAGAGGAGTTGCCACCTAAATGAAGTGAAGTAAGTTATTATAACTATACGGGAACAACGCCGCTAGCTGAGTGCGCCTTTGCAAAAGTTTTTTTTGAGCGTCGCGTTCATTTTGAAAATGTTCTTTTCTGCGGTGCTCGCTTTTGGCATCAACATCAGGCTTTGTGACGGGACTCTTTTGGACCAGCAATTCCCGCGTAAATTGGTCAGCGGCAGGCCATAAATACGTGTTGTGCTTAGCGGACCTTGCACGAAGTGGCCAGAGGTAGCCCCACTACGCTCTCTGACAGCTAAGGCTACTTGTGATGCACTGATTGAGATCTTCAGTCACACAGGCGTTCCGGAGATTATCTGTTCTGATCAAGGCACTAATTTCAAATCACAGCTCGCACAACCGATGCTGGAGAAATCAGGTTTTACGCCAAGATTCTCAAATCCAGAACACTCAGAAAGTAATGAGGTGATGAAAAAGTGGAACAGTAAACTGAAAATTGTGCGGTAGCATGTCGCTCATAGAGACTCTAAGATTTGGGACAAAAATTCCAACAGTTTTATGGGCTTATCGGGAAGTTTCCCATGAGGTAACCTGAGTGCCTCAGTTTCGTCTATTGTATGCAAGAATCCTACAGGACCACTTTTAATCATCAAAAAGACGTAAACTAGTGAGATGCCGGTGCCTACAACTTTAAGAGAAAACCAGGCTAGGTATTTACAGAAACTCAGGCTGCAGCTGGAGACTACTGCTGATATTGTTTGTTTACTAAAGCGAACCATGAGGACAGTTATGCCAGTGCATGTATTCGCACCACCAGACTGAAAGCTTTGAACATTGGCGACAAAGTTCTGGTTTTCGACAATGATCAGAATTCTAAGACGGCACCGAAACGGCTAGAACCCATTCACAGTTGTTGGTTGTGAGTGCGATCATTCTTGCCGTGTGGAAGTATCTGAGGGTAAAATGAAAAGTGTCCGCGTCAACAACATTCAGCCGTTTTCATGCCAGGGTCAGCAATATTGGAGTCGTTTTTGATAAGACCATGACTTCAAAGAGGTTAAATATCCTCTGCAACCAGCTAATACAAAGCGGGAAGAGTTAGTGGTGACAAGAGCGAAGGTGGCTTACCTTGATGCTAACGCACAGGCGAAAAGAAAGCAGGTTGTTCAAAAACATTGCACACTCTTTGATGGCACTTCGGGTACCGCAAATCCAAATGAGCATAAGATATAAATAGAACTGGGTCACCAGCCAAGGAAGGCGTATCTTTATCGAGTACCGGAACTAATAAAGAAATAGGTCAGTCGGCAAGTGAACGAACATTTGGAATTGAACCTGATCTATCCTACAGAAAGTTAGTTCGCACACCCAATAGTATGCGTAGCGCAAAATAATGGCATGATCTACATGTGTGTGGACTACAGAGTGCTGAGCTCTGTCCACTCAAGTTGATGTGTTCCCTAATATGAATCCCCAGTATTTGATGTTCCTGTAAGAAGCGCACATTTCATTATGGTGATTCACCTTTTCCACGGTTACTTGCAGGTACTGATGGAAGAACAAAGTCAGAACTTCACCGTGTTTGTAAAGCATGAGGGGCAGTACGCATTGAAATTTACGCTATTCAGACTGAAAAAGTTCGCAACAACCTTTTAGAAAATGATCAATAAACTCTTGTCACAACATCAGATGTATACCACGGCATACCTTAATTATATTGCTGTTTTTTCTAGCACTTGGGAGGAACACCTAAAGCATCTCGACACTATCTTTCAGGTCTCAGAAAACGCGGAGCTGAAAGCTAGTCCAGGAAATGTCAGATTGCGCGGTCGCGCATCCAATACCTTTGGCATATTCTCCGCTCTTGGAAGCAACTTCAGAACCAGAAAAGATGGCAGCAATTAAGAACCTCGTTCCAACACCCACTAAAGAGTAACTACAAAGCCTGTTGGAACTTTGCAGTTGTTATCACGAGTATGTCCAAGGATATGCAGAGGTGACGAACCCGCCCACGCTGCTAACAAAGAAATGGGTACCTAATAAGATACGCTGGCCAGAGGAAGCTCAAAGGGCGTTTGATATTCTCAAACAATGTTTGTGCAAGGCGGTGTCGCTAAGTACTCCGAAGCCATCTGAGCTCTGCTGGCGCTTCACAGACGCATCAGCAATGGCGGCGGGCGCATGTTTGGCGCAAATGTCAGCCACAGGGAAAGAGAAGCCTATCGGATTTGCAAGTCACTGCTTCTCACCGACCAAGATGCGTTCGTTGACGATTGAAAGGGAAGCGTTCGCAATAATCTGTGCCTTAAAGAGTTTTGAGTACTAGCTTTTTAGGGTCATAGTACATGCCGTTTCGACCACAATTTACTGTCGTACCTCACAGTTTCAACTACGCACGGAGCAAAATTGACAAGTTAGGCACTGGCTTTGCAGCGATGCCATGTATCGGTGCAACATAGAAATGTAGTCTGCAATGTCAATGCCGATGCGTTATCAAGGCTGCACAACAGTTATAGGAAGCCATCATAATAGCTTGTCATACCAAATGGGGGGACGTGAATGTTCCTCCCCACGCGCTGATGCGTATCTGTGTATTGCGGACTTGTGACGGCCAAGTTAAGAAAGAGACATTCGTGTTGTAACTTCTCGAGGCACCGACGGTGTGCTTAATTGTTACCATGTATTTGTTTTCGGTTCATGTGTTCGCTTGTCATGTGCGTTGTTATTGATCTCTATGTTTCTGTGACATAATCGCGGCAGTGCAGTAACATACAACTGAGTGTTAAGCAGCGTAGCATACTCCTTCGGGGGCTTCGGGGGGACGTGTTACGTTCTGCCACTCGTATTGTCAATTATGCAGATTATATATACAGGTGGCCTTATAGTTTATACAACTACGTTTTCGTCTCTTTCTAATCGGGCTCTTTTGACTGTGCGCTTATCTATGGAGAGTAAAGGGCTTCCCTCGACAGGCTCGTTCCGGGGGCAGCCAGCTGGTAGCTCTCCGTGGTTGTGGCTACATGACCTTGCTACTGCTTCCCCGAGGATCGTTCGTGCTGAAGGTGACGGCGTGGTGACGCGTGGTCCGAATGCAAGGAAGGTGATGACAGGCAAACATCTCTTGCGTCCCGTTACCGTCCGAGAGCACGATGGCAGCCGGTTCCCAATTAAATTTAACGACCGGCCCTATAACTTTGTCTGGCTGAGTGCGGGAATACGGCGCAAAGGCTCAGGGCTACAACATCGATATCGAAGGCGTGGTATTCGTACCCGCTGTCACCTCTGGTATTCGGTGCAAGTGTGCCTGCAGGCACGTGGCGCGGAATGTGTAAATAACTTTGCAATAAATCTGTGCAGCGTGGAACCACTCACAGCCTGTAAAGAAAAGGGAGAAACCATGATGAGAAAGATTGCCAAGGCCTGTTGAAACCGTGAAAACACTTGTATCGAGATTAGATCAACTCTAAAAGAACTGGTTTAAGTTGGTGGTAAACTGATTGGAGAACAAAAAGTTGAGGCAGCAGTGGTCGCCTGCCGTTTCCTTTATTTACCTCAAGGGAATAAATACTGGATGAAATTCGCTTTCCTTTAGTCTAGGCTGCAATCACTGATATGATACATCAGTAAGATTCCGTAAGATGTATTTTTGTCCGGGCCATAGTCACTCAGTGGTCGATCAGTCAGACGAGGCTCTATGCACGTAGTAACATTGCTCGAGACTCTAATTTGAAACAGTGGAGTAGAAGAGTAAGACGCTGTTCACATCTTTGTTGTTGTCAGTGTGCTTCAGCAAGCTGTAAATATCTCACTTGAAATATTTCTGCTAGATCTGGGGGCATACCTCAGTGGTAGAGCATCCGACTGCAGATATTCTGCTACAAAATTGCTTCGAGTTTTCATTATCGCCAACCTGCTTCCTACTTAAACAATGCCGTGAATTATTTTCCTTGACGTGACTTCGATCTTTTTTCAAGGAGAACTCACAACGAACAAACATAACTGTTGTACCTAGAATAAGTGAGCGCTTGCAACTTCGGTCTCTTTCACGCCACGATTTGCCACGCCACATCACTCAACCATTTGAACTTCCAGCGGAGCGATTGCGAACATGCAGTGCACAAAACGCATCACATATCCACGCTGCAGTTCGCGGGCACAGAAAAAGACGGTCTTCTGGAGTCGCGGGATTGCTACTTGGGGGCCAAGAAGTGCGGACGCACGTCGTACTAGCTTCGCTGTTTTTGTATAATTATCGGCACGATATCAAAAGTCTTAGCTCACTTTTTCATACCAGAGGACGACAGAAGTTCTGTGAATCTCCTGGACAACACATTTTACAGGTGGGCCGCATCTTTTGGCTAAACGACTGTTTTCTGTGGGTCGCCACGTCGATGCGGCAGCTAAGCTCAGCGAACGTTATCTGGACGCTAGTGTCTTCACCACCGCGGCGGTGTAGATATCTCGGCCGAACGTGATGTTGAAGCTGCTCGAGGCCCCCCATTCCTCTTCCACTTCGAAAGCTCGATTGATGCCGAATCGGAGGTCGTAACTATGAATGGAGAAGACGGAAGAACTTGGAAAAGAGTCAGGATGGTGCGAAATGCGAAAAGACACAAAGACGCAGTTCTGCCGGGAGGCCGGCTTGGCAGAAAAAATCCACCCAAAGGCACCCTTTGCACAAAAGGTGCCAGGAAACAAATAGACGAATGAGCGGAGCACTCCACGAATCATCAAGGTGAGTCGACTGCCCAATCTGCCGACGGCAGACCATAGGGTCATTGCACGTCTGCGTGGTGGCCTTAACGTCTTATATTACAGGATAAATTGCATGATTTGCTGTCTTGCAAACGCTGTGGGGGTCGGTTAGGAGGAGGTTGTGGAAAACAGTGTGTACATAAACAACACGCAGAACATACTCGTTATCGGTAAAACCATCTTAAAATTGATCCTGTCAGTATAGAGCCCTTACCAAACTACAGATAGGTCAGCAGAAATTTGTAACCTGTTCGCACAGGGTATTACCGTAGAACACAGCGACTGATACAAGAGGTGTCCAAGGAGCGGAGCCCAGAATACATAAGGCAACTTGGTCACTCCACGTAACTCAAGAGCCCTTCATGCGAATAGGATGGGAAAGATGAATGATAATATTGTTGTTCTTTGAAGGATTATGCATTCCGGTATATGAGAGTTAAGAAGCAATGTTCGTTTAGTGCACGCTCTAGAGGAAACAATTCTATGGCTGCTACGATTTTGGGCGATGTGGATATAGAGTGGACGTGTATTCCTATTTCGAGCGTTTTTGCTAATAAAATTTCACTTGAAGTCAGCGCTCTTGTTCTACTTGTCTCTTATTCTGTAGTTACGCCGTAACTACTCGTAGTCTGGCGCTGTGCAAATATGTTGATTCCCAATCACCAACTAGCCCAAGCATCTGTCTTATCAAGGGTCTCGACCCCAATGACAACATTTGCAGGGAATGTGGAAGCAAGAATTCTGCGCGAGGTCACAGTTGTTGAGTGCAATGCAAGTTATCTGGCAAAGATCACTTCACTGGACACAAGAGATGTAAAGCAAGATACAAGATACCGTACCTGGTTAGGAGACGTCGCTGGGAACGGTGAGGCGAGACGAGGAGGAAGCACGGGCAGCGTGCGCTGAAGCCTGCTACCAGTGCAAGAACGTCGGCGTATGTCATGACAACGAATACAACACAAAAGCAGCCTGCATTCGGACAAGGACACTAACAGGCAGAAAAGTGAAAGCGGCCTCGCACGAGACCCCTTTCAATCATTCCAAAAGCTTACTGGTGGAATAGTCGAAGACAGTCCAGGTGCCGATTAAAAACCAGATTAGGATCAAGGCCACGGTCCCACTCTTGAGCCAATTGAGGGAGCGGCAGCACACAGGTGAGCTTTGCAAATGTGATCTTCGGCATTGCTGTTCGAAGTGATATTTTGGGGTTCGTCTTAAAAAAGAAACTGATTCAAATTCAAAAATGGTTAGAACAGATTACTAGAGACAACGTAGCACTTATATAAACAAGATATTAGGCAACTGAAAGAAGCAAATGCGAAGCTTCAGGGGGTGAGGAACGCAGGGACGACAACTAACACCACTCTATTAGTAAAATACTTACGCTTATTCAAGCTCCAACATATATTCCCGCGCAAATGAGTTAGGAGTCACCACCACTCAAAAATTAGGGCGAAGGAAGAAGCAAAAAAGCAGGTTTTTTCCATTAGCTAGGTAAAGGGATTGTTTAAAGAAATTTTCGAGAACTACAAAACCAAATCACATGCATGTGTTGTAGATGCTGCCATCTGGAACAAGCCAGGCGAAGCTGGTGATCATGTGTGCTCGAGGTGCGGGTGGCGCGTGGCAGGGTTCTAGGCCTGAACGTGGTTTCGGAATAAACCTATGCCCACGTAACCAATCCACCTACCTACCTGCCTTTTCGCTCGTGCCTGAGGACTTCAACATTATGTCAGAAGAACAAGGGCTACCAGTGACCATCTGCTTCTAGTCATCATTCTTGCGAAGGAGCCGCAAGCAAAAAGGCACCGATCATGTTATCATTCGTTATTAACCACCGGACGCCTTCAATTTTTCGTCGCCGAACAAGTGGCCGAAGTGAAAACAGTGATTTTAACGTTTCCGAACCTCTTCAGGCTTGTGCGTGAAGCCCGAGCAACATCAAGCAGACGGCTTATTCTACATTATGGGTGAGCAAGCCGAGGAAATCTACGCCAGCTTCGTTTTGTTCGAAGAGAACTCCAAGAAATTCGACACCGTCGTGGAGCAGTTCCACAAGTATTTTATTCCGCAGCGCAACGTAATCTTCTAACGAGCCAGACTCAACTCCAGCCATATTCAACACCAGCACGCCCTGAGAACGTTCGTCGGGCTTGGCAATCCAAGTCTGTCGGGCAACGAGAGCAGGCGTAGGCGAGTCTGTGAAGCGAAACACACCATTCAAACGGAGTGACGTCAGGGGCCGTGGTAGACACAGTGAACAGGCCTGAATTGATCTTCTTGGGATTGGCTGCACGCAGTAAACCCACTGCCTCCTCTCCTTCAACTGTTTCATTAGGCCCGTACGCCCGGCCGGCTTTCGTCATTGTCTCTTCATTGTCATCCAGATTAGATGTACCGTCTGTGCAGGTGCCAGTTGCAGCAGCACCACTACCTTTGCCGAAGCGTAAATCATTCTAGAGCTGCAGCAAATCAAGACTGGTGGTTCTGTGTGCATACGCCTGCGCCGGTAAGGTTATTCCGAACTCCAAGCCAGGGAAGCGCAAGCTGAGTGTTGGCGTCGAGCTGCAAACCCCAAAGTCCAGAACGCTGACGTGGAAGACAAGCGTCGGCATCGAGCTACCACTTCCACTGCATGTTAACAATGCAAGCCTGTGGCGCGGATAGTGAGGCTTTTGAGGCGACTGCACCGCCCAGGAACCCATGAAGCCACAACACTGTTTAAAGCCAGGCTTCTTCAACAAGTAACAAACACAACGTAAATAACCACTAACACTAAATACGAACCACACACACTAACGGAAACGCTGAGTGAATGTAAACAGAAACTTGGTGGGCACCCCAATGCTCCTTCGCATCACTACAAGGTTCCCTAGGGATAGAAGGTGTAAATTTTTGTTTGTTTTCCGTATACGTCAAATGGTTGTTTATGCCATATAAAGCCTTATGAAGCCTCGTGTTGTCTCTGAAGAAGTGTGGTGTTATAAATCGCCTAGATTTTTCCCAAAGACAGAAGTAAACGTCATCATAAACCACTACATAGTCATTAAATTGAAAGTAACAATTGCGTTTGCAGTACTTCCACAGATGCTTTAAACGTGCACGATATGCCTCTAGTTTTTAAGTTAGGTGGACTCCATACGGCCCATAAAATTGACATTTTGTAGTAGACCATGAAAACAACAGACATCTGCTGTCCTGCATCACAATTTTTCACAATGAATCTCCCGTTTGGACGGAAATTTACATTTGATAAACTATATTTTTAAAGATTTCTGCAGCGCTAATACAAAACACAAGTTATGGAACTTTGCACTTGATGTAATAAACGATTTGGATGGAGAAATGAAGGAGTAATTGTCACGCTTTTCGCTAAAGAGCACACACACAACGGGTGCAAAAAGCGAATAAGTGGTGGTGGAGCAGTCGAGTCATTGCCCTAACGTCACATTAGAAAATAGCAGTGCCTCCAGTGTGTTCGTTTTATGGGGTAATTCAGCGCCACCTGGAATACAAAATGTATCCGAATTCGCCATGTGGAGAGGGAAAAAATAAGAGAGTGTCTCATGACTTGACCCACCTCTCGTCAGGCATTCCGAGCTGGTAGAGGAAGACAACTCATAAATATCCAAAACCACTCACACAAATATTAAATAAATGAGGAACACTGAGGCAAACGGAGAAGTACCGGATGAAATTAATAACGAGACTGTTCCTTCGTGTTAAATACCAAATAGTTTATCATCAGCACTAGTAACATATTGTTCGTCTTCGTGCATGGCGCACCGAACAGAAGAATGGAGTGTGTCCGGAATCACCAGCAAGAAGATGGAGTCTGTAGTCGAGAAGATCATCTTGTAAAGTATTTCTTGACGAATGCAAAAGCATCCGGTCAAAGCGGATGCTCGTGCGTCAACAAATAACGGCTCCAAGCTGACGTCCTTCCGCTGCTCTATTTCAAAAGTGGTCTTGTCCAGGAATATTGGAGTCACTGCCGCAATTAGGTGATCGAAATGGCTGGCATCAAAAATTGTTGTAGTAAGTGGCATCCGCGAAATGCAGTCAGCATCAGCGTGCTTCCTGTCGCTCTTGTATGATACTGTGCTCATACTTTTGCAAGCGGAGGTCCCAGCTTGCAAGGTGGTCAGATGGGTGCCAAAGGATTACAAGCCAGCACAAGGAATGATGGTCTTTAACAACTTGGAAGAGACGACCGAACAGTTATGAACAGAATCACTGTACAGCAAGGACGATGGCCAAACATTCTTGCCTCAGTTATTGCGAAATTTCATTACGGTTTACTTAATGTTCAACTGCCTGATGCATTCACATGTTCGTTTCTATTGCAGCGTTGTACTGGAACTGCACCTATGCCAATGCCGCTGGCGACAGTATGAACTTCGTTCGGCGCAGAAGTGTCAATGTGCCGGAGAATAGGCTGCGACGTGAGCAATAACTTGAGTCTGTTAAAGAATGTCTCACAGTCTAGTGTCCATTCAAAACTAACAGCTTGACGCAGCAGACTGGTCAAGGGAAAGGCAACGTCGACGAATGCAGGAATAAATGGGCGAAAGTAAGAGCACAGGCCTAGGAAGCTACGAAGCTCTTTCGTTGAGTGAAGTGGTTTGCATGTTTTCACAGCTGTCGTCTTGTTAGGGTCGGGCCTGCCACCATCTTTGTTCATGAAACGCCCCAATACCAAGGTTTTTCACTCGCCAAAGTGAAAATTCTTTGAATAAAGAACAAAGCCACCTTTTTTAATGCTTTCCAGAGACAATGTCGGCACAATCGTTGTGTTCACGAATTGTGCGCCGAAGATCATGATGTCATCTGGGTAGCCCATACAGACATTCTATTTTAGGCCCCGCAGAATTGGATTCATCAACGTTTTCAATATTGCATAATCCAAATGACATCACGCATTGCATAATCCAAATGACATCACGTTAAATGCATAAAATCCGTCCGGAGCTATGAAAACAGTCTTATTCTTGTCCACTTGATGCATAGGAACCTGCCAGTAGCCTGAACGTAAATCGATAGACGAAAAGTTGGACGCTGAATGGAGACAGTCCAGGCGTCAAAACGTTCATAGAAGAGGATAAACATCTTTCTTTGTGATAAAGTTCAAACGACGATAGGCGACAGAAAATCTCCAGGAACTATCTTTGTCACTAGAATCACAAGAGCTGCCCAAGTTCTCGATGATTCTTGAATGATTGCTTTCTGGAGCATTTCAGGCACTTGATCGTCTATTATATTGCGCTTGGATGGTAATACTCGGTAAGCTTTTTGTCGGATTGGTTGTGTCGTTTTTGTATTTATCCTGTGGCGTTTACTACATGGAGGAATCGAAAGTGTATGGTTACTCTGGGAGAAATCAAAAACTTGCAAGTACTTTAACAGAACTTTCACAAGCATACAGCACTGGTCGGCAGACAGTGACTTATCGACCATAGGTAAAATATGGGAACTGTCTGAGCAGGTTGTTATTTGGTCATCACGTCGAACGTCATTAAGGACAGCTACTGTTATCGGCGAGTATTCTTTAAACGAGTCCAGCGCAAGTCCTCCTGGTAGCAGCACCAGTTTACTTTAGCCAGTTATTGTCCAAAGTTCTGAAGCACCTTTCTTCAATGAATCTGTGCTGTGGGGTACAAACTTGTTCTTCTTTTTACAACTTAGATGGAAAGGCTCCGCTAGCACGTCGAATGTAGTAGTGTTGTCATTGTTATTTGAAGAAACTTCTGGAACGCATACAGCACAGAAGCCCGGAACAATGGTATCTTCATATACTCGGAGAGCTCCGTTTTTCTTGCCCAAATTCACGATAAGCCCATGAGAAACAATGTACCTTATGATAACCTCGCCATTTTGACATTATACAGTGGCCCCACACCATTAGAGAAATTCTATTTCTGCGAAAGTGTGGGGTCACTGTATCATGAACCATGAATTCTGTTACAAACACCTAATCACTCAGTGACACTGCCGCGGTACAAACACCAGTCGTACACAGCGAGTTGCCACGCATGCCACAGAACGTTATCGCTTTCTCCCACGAAAACATGACTTTTGGTCCCAAACGAGCTTTGATCGACACGGTGCCTCCAATATCTACCAAAGCCATATTATCTACACCATAGACAAAAGTTTGCTTTCGGTTTTTAAACATAAACACCGGCTGAGGTATCTCTTTTTGCATCAAATCACCAGTGACCTCACCCCCAGCAGCCGCACTGCCTAGTTTTCCTGATGTAGAGACGAATAGGGACGACTGAGCGACCGCGACTGGCACATTCGAAGTGCTGTAGGTGGTGTCACGTTTCGGTCAGAGGCCGAGGAAGTGTTGCAGAAGTGCCCTGCCGGAAGCTGCTGTTGGATTGTGGTTGAATGGTCCAGTGTCCTTCAAAAGATGGTACACGCGGCTGCGGAATTCAGGGCGGTGGCCGATCGTAATGTGGCATTCGCGAGTGATCGCAGTACCTTGATATGTGCCTGGTCACGCCGCAGTTGTAGCACACAGGAGCTGGGTGACGTCGTCGCTGCGCCTCGACGCGATCTGGCATGTTGGCTTGGCAATTTGGTAGAGTATGATGCACAGAATGCCCTGCAGGGGCGCCTGTGAAAGCAGGCGTTTGGTGTGTAGCGACACCACGGACCCGAGCTAACGGGGGAGTTTCTACTCCCTCCCACGCCTAGCCGTGCGTGGCTTTGCCATGTCCGGGGAAAAGGGGCTCCTGGGGGTTGAGCCGATGCTGGGTGAATGGACCGTTAAGGCCCCCCGGCAGAGGCAACACACCCCTTTGGCCCCGGCTTCACGTAGACGGCACCCCTGGGCTGACCCACCAAGAGGAAATCGGCAGTCGCCTTTTCCTGCCTCCCCCTCACATCTTCGTCTTTTCTCTTACTTCAAATCTTTCCTGTCCTCTACTCTTTTCCGTTGACTTCCGTGTTTCCTGGTGGCAAGGGTTAACCATGTGTGGCTATCCTACCTTGGATACACCATATTCGGTTATAGTGGTGGTGTACAGCTGGCGTCTGCAGGTACTGTGCTTACAGACCCTGCAGCGTCACCTTGTAGGGCTCCATGGTGGGTGGTTGGCACTGCTGCCGAAAATAAACCTTCTCTTATGGCTAGTTCTTTCCCCCCAATCCCTGATCGCCCTCAGAAAAAAAGGCGCACCGATGAAGTATTCCAGTTTTTTGGTCACCAGAGAGTATCCTTTCGCCGATTCCACGTTATCCACGCTGACACACCAGGCAAACCAGTGAGAACAATTTCACCTTTTCTTGTTTCGAAGTCTTTGACAGCAATTTTTGGCCCAGGATATAAAGCATCAAGAATGGCAAGTGGTGACCTCCTGTTGGAGCTCCGCGATCAGAAACAGTATGAGAAACTGCCTAATCTAGTGAAATTTGGAGATGCCAAAATAATAGTAACCCCACACCGAACCATGAACACCACCCGTGGCGTTGTCTCAGATAATGACCTGTTAGGGCTGACGGAGGCTGAACTCCTGGATGGTTTCTGCGAACAGAATGTCATTAACGTGAAACGAATTAGCATGAGGCGTGATGGCAAAGAAGTCCAGACTAAACACCTGATACTTACCTTCAATTCAAGTGTACTGCCCGACTCCGTTGAGGCTGGTTATATTAAGCTTCGAGTGAGGCCATATATACCAAACCCTCTCCGATGTTTCAAATGCCAGTGGTTCGGCCACAGTTCACAGAACTGCCGAGACCGCATAACTTGCGCGAAATGCAGTGCTGAAGAGCACACACCAGTTGCCTGCGAAAACTCTCTTCACTGCGCAAACTGTAATGGGGGGGCATGCCGCATACTCGCGGTCATGCCCGAGCTGGAAAAAGGAAAAGCAAATTGTCACAATTAAAGTAAAACAAAACATTTCATTTAGGTAGGCACGAAGGCAGGTGTTTTGCCTACCAGAAACCAGCTTTGCCGAAGCGGCGCGTCAGGGGGCAGCGCCACGACGGCCTCCGGCGGCTGTCTGGCACACGCATAGTGAGCCGGCGGTGACGCCATCCGCCCCCTCGGCGGTTGCAGCCAGTGCTGCTCCGCCATCGAAGAAAGACCCACCAACCTCCGGCTGGGGGCCGCGAAGGCCTTGTATTTAGAGGCGAGGCCCTCAAAACAACTGCAGCGCTCGCAAGAGCGCTTGTCCAGTGCCTCGCTAGAGGCAATGGACACAACTCCGAGCATGAGGGCGCAGCAAGCGCCTAAGGATCGGCGTGACTCCGCCGACCGATTCAAAAAAGAAAACTCTCGTGTCACGGCCCCTACAAAGAGTCCGTGAGCTAAGTTTCCATCCTTGAGCACACAGCACAAAACACATTTAAAATGGACACGCAGATTTTACTGTGGAATGTGAAAGGACTTCTCCATAACCTCGATGATATCAGAGAACTCCTTAATAAACATACTCCAAAGGTGCTGTGTGTTCAGAAAACACATCTCAAGTCCACACAAACAAACTTTCTAAAGCAATATGCCATCTACCGCAAAGACCGTGACGACGCTGCCGCCCCGTTGGGCGGTGTCGCTATAATAGTTGATAAAGGTGTTGCCTGTAAGCAATTTAACCTCCGAACTTCTCTTGAGGCAGTTGCTGTCCAAGCAATGCTGTTTGGGAAGCTACTAACAATTACTTCTCTTTATATTCCTCCGTGGTATCAACTTTCAAAGACAAAATTTCAAAGCTTCATTGATGAACTTCCTCCGCCAAATATAGTCGTTTGTAATATAAATGCACACAATCCTCTATGGGGTAACTCCCGTTTGGATGCACGAGGACGCCTAATATAACACTATCTGTTTTCGTCAGGTGCATGTTTACTTAACAAAAAAGAATCAACATATTACAGCATTGCGCACAACACATACTCTTCTATAGACCTGAGTATCGTCTAGAGTACACTAATTCCTTATCTGGAGTGGTCTGTTCTCGAGAACCCCTTTGGGACTGACCCCTTCCCGATAATGTTGAAGCTAACTAAAGAAGATACATGCTCGCCTGACCTTCCTCGTTGGAACACCAAGTCAGGGAACTGGGAACTCTTTCGAGAAATTCAATTTTTAGATAGAGAGGACATTGCTGATTTTAACATAGACGATGCTGTGGCATACCTAACAACTTTTATTATTGACGTTGCACCGAAATGTATTAAGCAAACTAACGGAATGACTAATAGGCGTCACATCCCATGGTGGAATGACGATTGTAGGAAAGCGCGAAGTAGTCAAAATAAAGCTTGGAGATTACTCCGAAATTACCCAACGGCTGAAAACCTCGCCAATTCCAAACAGGTGAAGTCACAAGCTAGAAGAACGCGTCGTCTTGCAAAAAAAGAAAATTGGAATAGGTACATCTCTGGTATCAATTCTTACACCGACGAAACAAAGGTTTGAAATAGGGTAAACAAGTTAATAGGTCGGGAGTCGCACCCCCTACTCTTGGTAAATAGCCAAGGTGAGAGCCTAGAGGAGCAGGCGGACTGCCTAGGCGAACACTTTGAATACGTCTCAAGTGCATCAAACTATACAGAAACGTTCTTAAAATTCAAAGAACGCAAAGAGCGACAGCCCCTTAAATGTAAACGTCCATCCAGTGAGTCTTACAAATGCCCATTTACATTAGCTGAACTTAAGGCATCTCTTGCGTGCTGCAACAACTCAGCGCCAGGTGTTGATCGTATAACATACGAAATGGCCAAGTACCTTCACCCCGAAGCACTAAAAACCCTCCTAACTCTCTTCAATATCATGTGGGCAGCTGGGTATATTCCATTGTCGTGTAAAGAAGCTATAGTCATCCCAGTACTTAAACAACGCAAATATTCGTCCTTGGCCGCCAGCTACAAGCCAATAGCGCTTACAAGCTGTGTATGCAAACTATACGAGAAAATGATAAACCGGCACTTAATACACTTTTTAGAAAGTAACAGTATACTAGACCCCCTTCAGTGTGGTTTCAGAGAGGGGAGGTCGTCAACAGACCACCT
The DNA here is from genome assembly GCA_013436015.1 of Rhipicephalus annulatus. NCBI lineage: Eukaryota > Metazoa > Arthropoda > Arachnida > Ixodida > Ixodidae > Rhipicephalus > Rhipicephalus annulatus. The sequence goes on from WOVY01013905.1 coordinate 91,739, forward strand.
TGTTCGCATAGAGACATACATCAGAAATGCATTTATTCATAGGCAGTTGTACTTTCGGTATTCGTAGACTTAGAGAAGGCGTACGACACCACATGGCGATTCGAGATTCTCCGCGATCTTGTCACCATGGGCATCCGTGGGAACATGCCAAACACAATTAAAAGTTATCTGTCTAACCGAACCTTTCGCGTAAAAGTGGGAAATGCTCTCTCTAGAACTTTTACCCAAGACAGTGGTGTTCCGCAAGGGGGCGTGCTTAGTTGCACACTCTTTCTTGTAAAAATAAACTCCCTGCAGTCAGTCATTCCAAGCGCGATGTTTTATTCCGTGTATGTTGATGATGTGCAGATGAGTTTCAAATCATGCAATATGTCTGCAAACGACAAGTGCAGCTTGGAATGAATAAATTCTCTAAATATGCGGATGAAAATGGTTTTAAAATAAGCACGAAGAAAAGTACTTGCATACTTTTCTCCAACAAACGAGGGGTAATGCCACTACCAAATGTTCCGGTCAAGGGAGACCAACTCTCTGTGAGCAGCGAGCATAAATTCCTGGGAACCACTTTAGATTCTAAGCTGACGTTTATTCCCCATAATAAATATGTCAAAATGAAATGTTTGAAAGCGATGAACGTCCTAAACCTCCTGTCACGTACAACACGGGGTAGTGATCGAAAGTGCTTCTTGAAGTTATACAAAAGGCTTGTCGGGTCGCGCCTTGATTATGCCTCTATAATTTATCATTCCGCAACGCCAAGTGCATTAAATATCTTAGACCCCGTTCACCATCTGGGTATCGGACTTGCAACCGGTGCTTTCAGGACAAGCCCGATCCAGATCCTCTATGTAGAGTCGAATCAATGGTCACTTCACCTGCAACGATCCTATAGCAGTTTCACTTATTTTATAAAGGTACGCGCCAACATAAAGCATCCTTCTTATTCAGCTATAAACGATATGACTGCTGCCACCCTCTTCCGTAATCGACCCACAGTGAGAAAGTCGTTCTCTTTGCGTGTGAGAAACTTAAGTGAGGAAATGGGTGTTCCGCTGCTAGAACTCTGTCCTACGCCCACAGCGATACCTTTACCTCCGTGGCAGTGACAGCTTATACACTGTGACACCTGATTTTTTGAGATCACTAAACACGCACTATAAGCACATATTAAAATGCATTTACGAGAACTCCAGTACAACTACGCATGCGCAGAGTTTATACCGACGCTTCTAAGTCGCTTGCAGGGGTGGCTTATGCAGCCGTCGGACCATCCTTTTCGGAATCCGGTGTGCTGCACCCGGAAACAAGTATATTTACGGCTGAGGGTTATGCAATATTGTTGGCTGTGAAGCATATACGGAAATCAAACATACAAAAATCAGTTATATTTACAGACCCATTAAGCATCGTAAATGCATTAAGATCACTTTTTAGATTAATAAATCCGGTAATAATTGAGTTGTATTCTGTCATATGTACTGCGTACATGTCCAACCAGCATGTTACTACTTGCTGGGTACCTGGCCATAGAAGTATCGAATGCAATGTGTTAGCTGACCGAATGGCCAAGTCAATTATATTGCGGGCTATTAACCCTACTGCTACTGTCCCTGCAACAGACCTAAACCTTTCCTACGTAAGAAACTGCAACGCCACTGGCAACGCTTGTGGGACACGGAAATAAATAATAAGCTTCACTTGATTAAGCCGCAGTTAGGTTACTGGCCCTCCGCTACTAGAACACGGCGAACTGATGTCCTATTCTGTCGCCTCAGAATATAGGACACACTTATGGTACCCATAGCTTTCTGCTGACTGGCCATGAACCTTCTACTTGTGGTAGATGTGGCGACAGGCTAACCGTCCTCCACGTCCTCCTGGAGTGTGCGGAAGCTGAACGGGAGAGAAAAAAATATTTTGCTTTAGCATACCGTTATAAACTTCCTTTACATCCGAATATGTTTCTCGGTGAAGAGCCACTTTTTGATACGAAATCAGTTTTAAGCTTTTTAAAAGATGTAGTATTGAATGTTTTAGCCCAACATTGAATGTTTTTAGCCCAACAAGTTCATAGCGCATCCTCTGTTCAGAGAATGCCACTGTGATAGCAGCTTTCAACGGTCCCGGGCCTCCATGCTCTTGTTTTAAGGGCTCTGTCGAGGCACTGGTGCTCCATGCCAAGTTTTTATATCACATACTTATCACTTTTAAACCATTTTATGTCTCCATAGATCACATCATTTGTCATTGCCATAATTTTATTATATGGATATTTTTACGCACCTACAGTGATTGTTTTTTAGGCCCATTTACAGCCACGTCACATCTGTTTTATCTACACTGCACATCCCACAGTTCACTATCATCGCTCTGGTGCTCTTTGGCCATATCTGGCCCTTGCGCCAATAAACTCTACTAATCATCATCATGGCTTACCAGATGGTTGCTTTTGGCGATGACATTCCCGACAGCTCTTGACGTACTTCTTGACGCTTGCTGAAAGTCCTGGCCAATAGTACCTCTCGCTCACTCTGGCAAGTGTGCTTGAGTAGCCCAGATGACCGGATGTGGGTTCGTCATGGCAAGCGAAGAGAACGTCGTCTCGCATGTCTCGAGGAACTACCAGGAGGTAAGCACGCCTGTTCGAACGAGCGTTCTTCTTGTAGAGCACACCGTCTCGCAGGCAGAACGACGTCAACGAGCGGGATAAATGACGTGGTATGATTGCGCCCTGGCCCTGTAAATGATCAATGATTGGACGAATCTCTGCATCATCTGCCGTTTGCTCAAGTCTTATGCACTAACGGCGCCCAGAAATCCTTCGTCTTCCTCTGCTTCCTGACTGACGACATGAAGGGGTGCGCGTGACAGTGTGTCAGCGTCTTCATGCTTACGGCGGGACTTATGGACGATGGTGACATCAAACTTCTGCAGCCGCAAGCTCCACCGTGCTAGCCGACCTGAAGGGTCGCGCAGGATTGCCAACCAACAGAGCGCGTGATGGTTCGTCACTATCTTGAAGGGATGACCATGAAGGTACGGGCGGAACTTTGTGATTGCCCACACGACTGCGAGGCACTTTTTCTCCGTAGTGGAATAATTTGCCTCGGCACGGTATAGAGAGCGGCTGGCGTAGGCTATCACTCTTTCGATGTCCTCTTGACGCTGAACGAGCACTGCACCGAACCCAATGTTACTAGCGTCGGTATGGATCTTCGTGTCAGCATCATCGTCAAAATGAGCGACAACGGGCGCTGATTGCATGCGCTGTCGCAGCTCATCAAAAGCTGCTTGTTGCTCGTTTTCCCAGGCAAACGGCGTGTCATCCCTTGTGAGACGAGTCAGAGGTTCTGCTATCTGTGAAAAGTTATGAATGAATTGGCGATAGTAAGCGCACAAACCAAGGAAGCGCCGGACGGCTTTCTTATCGACAGGAGCTGGTAATTCGGCAACAGCGGCAAGCTTGTCTGGATCGGGCCGGATTCTTTCAGCGCTAACTACATGTCCAAGAAATTTTAGTTGTTTATAGCCGATGTAGCACATCTGTGGCTTTAGTGTGAGGTCCGCCGAACGCATAGCCTCCAGCACGCTGCGCAGGCGGTGAAGGTGGTGCTCGAACGTGGTAGAGAAGACCACCACATCATCAAGGTAGGCAAGACAAGTCTGCCACTTGAGCCCTGTGAGGACAGTGACCATCATTCGCTGGAAGGATGCCGGTGCTGAACACAAGCCGAAAGGGAGCACTCGAAATCGGTATAGGACGTCTGGTGCCACGAAGGCTGTTTTCTCATGGTCTCGCTGATCTACCTCGATTTGCCAATACCCGCTTTTGAGAACGAGAGAAGTGAAATAATAGGCATGACGAAGTCTATCCAATGAATCGTCGATACGCAGCAGCGGATACACATCCTTTTTCGTCACGTTGTTAACCTTTCGGTAGTTGACGCAGAAGCGTAGCGACCCGTCCTTCTTTTTGACACGTACAACTGGAGATGACCACGGGCTGTTAGATGGTTCAATAACGCCATCATCAAGCATCTCGGTGACTTGCATACGTATCGCTTCACGTTCTTTGGCCGACACGCGGTAAGGGTTCTGGTATATGAGGCGTGCATCCTCGTACGTGTTGATCCTGTGTTGAGTGATGGACGTCTGGTGGATATTTGAACAACTTGCGAAGCAAGACTTGAACTCGAACAAGAGCGCTTGTAGTGCAGTCTGATTAACGGTGGACAGATCAGGATTGATGTCAATATTACTCATTGACGTGTCGGCGGTATCCACTAGTTCCGACGTGAGACTGTTGGTGCCGTTTGCTACTTCGTGGGCAAACGCTATCGAAGTGCCACGGAAAAGATGTCGATGCTCGTTGCTAAAGTTGGTGACGAGCAATTCAGATCGGCCATCACGAAGGTGTATTACACTTCTAGCTACACAAGTGCCTTGCTGCAGGAGGTGTTCTAAATTTGTCTCAGCCACCACATTGCCATCGGCCAAACCACAGCATGTTACATCTACTAGAACACTTGCTCGTGGAGGAAGCGTGACGCTCTGTTCAGAAATACGGAGTACGTCGGCACGCCTTCCACCATTTTGCACGTTGATTGCTCGCTGGGCTGAGAACGTGACGCGGCGCTCTTGCAGATCAATGATAGCTCCATTTTCCTGTAGAAGTCAACTCCCAGAATGACGTCACGGGAACATTCGCGTAGAACAAGGCAGCTTGCTACGTATGTATACCTTTGAATCTGTACTCTAGTTGTGAAGGCACCCAGTGGAGTACCGACGTGGCCACCAGCTGTCCGAATCTGCGAGTTATGCCACGGCGTGATGACTTTCTTCAGCTGCGTTGTCAGTTTCCTGCTCAGTATGAAATAGTCTGCGCCGGTGTCCGCTAACGCATTAACTGCACAACCATCAATCGTCACTGCTATGTCGAGTGAAAGTCGGCCATCCTTTGCAGCAGTATGTGATGTCGGACCGGTTTCTGTACAGTTCTGCGTCAATATGAGGTCTTCAGCGCTTCGATGTTCAGCGACCCCGCCCCCAGAGGTCACTTGGGCTAGTTTTCCCGGCGGGGGCTGGGAGACCATATGGTAGGATACCACTGGGGTGTTGATAAAAATCGCCTCGGTGATGGCCAGCGCGACAGGCGCATGGCAGATGGTGGTCTGAAAAAAATTGCACTAATATTACTGAGCTTCATGCACTAAACAAAATTGCCTTCACTTATTACCTAGAGCAATTTGCTGTAGAAGAGGCAGTACTTTTGAAATACTTCTTTTTACTTTTTACAAACAACACCCAGAAGACATCTTGGGAAGTCCACAAGGCACCAAGGTGGCCTACTATTTTGTTCGCTGCGATATATATTAGCATTTTGCTGTTTTCAATACAGTAAACGAGCACAATATCTTTTTTTCAAAACACATTCAGGATGGTTGGCAAAATGATTGGGATGTTTGATGTGGAATTGCCTCACTGCCAGCATTTATTCTGCCGAAGCTCAAGCTATCACCTCTATGTTACTACCTTCCTCACATACAATGCCTGCATAGGAAAGAAAAAGGAAGGCAGGTCTAACGAAATTCACAAGGCAAGATATTTTCATGTTGCATAAATTCATTACCATAAACAGCAGCAAAATAACATTCATTTTGAGTAGCCCAAGACACAAGCTGTATACCAGTTTACTAAGAGCCCAGCGCGAACTTTTCATTTGATCATGTGTGGTCATAGACAGGAAGCACTTATTGCAAGACTGATCAGCCTGTAATTAACTGAATGAAGTACAATGCACAGTTCCATCCAACACCACATAGGCATATTTGCTATAGCAAAGCCATGTGTCATTGATTCATGCACTAGATGGGACAATGCAAATGTAACAAAAAAGGTGAAAAAAGAAACCGAGGGAAAAAAGAAGAGGAGGGTGCAAAGTAGGAGCAGTGTAGCACACTACATTTACTTTGCATCACCTTTTCTTTCTTCTTTTTTCTTCTTTCCTTTCTTTTACCTTTTTTGCTTCCCTTACCTACAACCTCTGACAGGAGAACACTTTGTATCATCGCAACCTAACTTGAAAGGAAGCAAGGGCTGCACTCTTCTGCGTTATAGGTTTTTTCTTCGGACAAACATTTTCAACAGGCACACACTCCCACGCCAAAAAATATATCATTACTAACCCCGTTTAAACTAACACGCCAAGGATGACAAGTTACTTCTAAAAAATAGGTCGCAACATCGGCCAGCGTGTCTGAGGCACTCCCACTGTTCACCCTGATCCCCCCACTAGATGCTTCATTCCGTCGACTCGCATCTTCATATCGGATAACACTAACACGAGCTCACATTGATGAATACGGACGAAAGTTTAGTGATGTATACTACATCAAATTAGGCAACTGTGTTAAAAATAATTGATATCTTGCTTCCAGGCTTTTTACACTACAATATGGTGCTTGCAGTAGCCTGAAACTGCTTAATGTTTTCTATGCACATGAACCAGATTGACAACGTAATGCACAACATGCTTAAGAATAATGCGAGAAACCTGATAACGACAAAACGACGAGCCACCCAAATATTTCGCTGTACATGTTTATAAAATGTTCATGTACACCAAAAAAGTTGCTTATAATACAAGCCGAAAAAACCTACAAGTAGGGCCTTGAGCCTTTTGTAAGTAAACGTGTAGGATTTTTTTCTGTGGAGGTCTTTACACCCATAAGTGAGGAACAAAACTCCTGTACAATGAAGAATGTTGGCAGCTATCAGTTATAGAAAAAACTAATGGAGCTATTCTTTCCCAACATATCTGTACATTTAGAGAGGTGACGAAGCTTCTGTCATTTGTGGCAGTAACTCCAAAAGGACCAGTGCAAAAATTGGCACTACTTGACTAGACAAATGTCCAAACATGCTTGCCCGACTCCTTCTAGCCATCCCGGCTGAATCTGAAACGTGATTTCTTGAGTGCTGCCTGGACAAAAACAAAACCACTGAAGCACTCACAATACACATCGTGAAGTTCGTCTGGAGTGGTCAACTTCGTCTTTTGCAATAAAAGAGCATCGCGGTGTACTGATAAGGCACTCCTAGCAATGGTTTTCAATGCCACACAGTGACTTTGCTGTTCCTGTCGAAGAGAGCTTGGGGAGCTTGGAGGGTGCTCGCTCTTTTCTAGGGGCTGCTGCCGCTCCCCGTTTTCTGCTCAAGGTCAACCTACACAAAGTTGTAGACGAGGTATTAAGAGTTGTATATAATGATATACAAATTTTCGCTCAACACAATTTCTCGTGGCACACTGAGGAATTTCTTATAAAACTTAAGGCCTCGCATATGCAAACATTTACAATCGGTACGAAGATGCACTTGACTCCAAATGAGCAAGTTTGTTATGTAGTGTATATAAAGAAAGGTCATTCAGGCAAGCCACAACTACAGGTTCACATGAAAACAACATTAGCTAGACGCTGTGGGCCGCTTTCATGGCATAGCTTAAGCTGACACTGATCTTGCAACGATACTAAAAATATGCAAAGATTGCCTTGTGATGAGGTTTATGAGCCGTTAAAGACAGCGACGAGACAGCGTGATGAACCGTCCAGCGATCGGCACAGCAACGAACCGAAGCACGAGCCGAGAGAGCCGGGCGTTGGCGATGCTGCTCGCTGCAGGCACATCTTCTTCACAATCGCCCCCGCTGAAAAAGGAGCCATCCTGGCGACTTAAGAAGTTTCAGGCAAAGGCTCATGGTACGGTTTCAGTCGGGAAACATGGACGATGTCACGTGCACGCCGGCGCATGTCGTCCGATCGGGAAACTGGTTCAATTAGGAAATTAACCGGAGAGGTTTTCTCCAAAACGGTGTAAGGCCCCTCGTACCGGGGGACAAGTTTCGAGGAGAGTCCCGGTGTTTGGTATGGGATGGCAAGCCACACAAGAGACCCTGGGGCGTAGCTGGGATCCGGAAGAGAGGTGCTACGGGTTTCTTTCTGGCGTTGTTGCTCTTCCGAAGTGAACGCACGGGCGAGCTGGCGGCACTCTTCGGCTTGTCTAACAGCATCGGAGATAGGTGGACACTCGGAAGCATCAGGACGGTAAGGAAGTAGGGTATCAATTGTATGGGAAGGCTCACGTCCGTAAAGAAGAAAGAAAGGTGAGAATCCCGTGGTGGTTTGTATTGCGGTGTTATATGCGAACGTGACGTATGGGAGAACACGGTCCCAGTTGCTATGATCAGATGCCACGTACATTGAGAGCATATCACCTAGCGTGCGGTTGAACCGTTCTGTTAGTCCGTTAGTCTGCGGGTGGTATGCTGTTGTTTTCCGATGAATGACATGGCATTCCGAAAGCAGAGTTTCGACGACCTCGGAAAGGAAAGCGCGGCCTCTGTCACTAAGGAGCTCTCGAGGTGCACCATGTCGAAGGATAAAGCGTTGCAAAATGAAAGAGGCGACATCCTGAGCTGTAGCGCTCGGCAAAGCGGCTGTTTCAGCGTAGCGTGTCAGGTGGTCAACCGCCACTATAATCCACCGATTACCATCTGGTGTCAATGGAAGGGGACCGTAGAGGTCAACGCCGACGCGATCAAATGGCTTGGCAGGGCATGGAAGTGGCTGCAATGCGCCAGTCGCACGTGGCAGTGTTGATTTACGTCGCTGGCAGTCAGGACAGCACTGCACGAATTTACGTACAAAATTGTACATGCCGCGCCAGTAATAGCGATGGCGAAGGCGTTCATATGTTTTGAACACTCCGGCGTGGCCACATTGTGGATCGTCGTGAAGGGAGGCGCATACTTGCGATCGTAAAGTGCGTGGAATGACCAGCAACCACCGGCGGCCATCGGGAGCGTAGTTGCGTCGATGAAGAAGTTGATCGCGGATGGCGAAATGGAAAGCTTGACGTCGGAGGGATCGAGATACTGGAAGGTTGGGCGTGCCAGATAAATATTCGATAAGAGAGGCGATCCACGGGTCACGACGTTGTTCGGTGGCAATCGAGTCGAGATTTAGCGATGACAAGGTCTGGAGGCAATTGTTTCCGCACGTCTGATCTGGTGGTAAAGGTGAGCGGGACAGGGCATCAGCGTCAGAGTGTTTGCGTCCGCAGCGGTATACGACGCGAATGTCGTACTCCTGGATGCGGAGTGCCCATCGCGCAAGGCGGCCAGAAGGGTCTTTCAACGTGGAGAGCCAGCAAAGCGCGTGGTGATCAGTTACTAGATCGAACGGGCGGCCGTATAAGTACGGCCGGAACTTTCCAAGCGCCCACACCAGAGCCAAACACTCTTTTTCTGTCACGCTGTAATTAGTTTCGGCTTTCGTCAGAGTGCGGCTAGCGTAGGCTACAACGTATTCTGAATAGCCGGGCTTTCGTTGAGCGAGGACCGCGCCTAGCCCGACGCCGCTGGCGTCGGTGTGCACTTCGGTAGGAGCCGTCGGGTCGAAGTGGCGAAGAATAGGTGGGGAAGTGAGCAGACGGCGCAGAGTAGTGAAGGCAACGTCACATGCAGGGGACCAGGAGGTGAGGTTCACGTCACCGCGAAGAAGCTGTGTTAACGGTGACATGATAGATGCAAAATTTCGAACAAAGCGCCGGAAATAGGAGCATAGGCCTACAAAACTGCGAAGTTCTTTCATGGTCGTCGGCTTGGGAAATTCTGCGACTGCTCGAAGTTTTGCTGGGTCTGGTAATACGCCGTGCTTGGACACGATGTGGCCTAGTATGACGAGCTCACGTGCAGCGAAGCGGCATTTTTTCAGGTTAAGCTGCAGACCAGCGTTGGTCAGACAACTCAAAACGTGCCTGAGGCGAAGGAGGTGCGTAGGAAAGTCGTGGGAGAAAACCACGACATCGTCGAGGTAACAGAGGCACATATTCCATTTGAGGCCACGTAGCGTATTATCCATAAGACGTTCAAACGTGGCAGGCGCGTTACAAAGCCCAAAGGGCATGACGTTAAATTCGTATAGTCCGTCTGGTGTAATAAATGCCGTTTTTTGGCGATCGGCTTCTGCCATTGGGACCTGCCAGTAGCCAGACCGCAAATCTAGCGACGAGAAAAATTCCGCTCCGTGAAGGGTGTCAATGGCGTCATCAATGCGCGGCAAAGGATAGACGTCCTTGCGGGTTATCTTATTCAAACGACGATAGTCCACGCAAAATCGGATAGATCCGTCTTTCTTACGCACCAGGACAACGGGAGACGCCCAGGGACTGTGGGATGGTCGAATGACGTCTCTACGAAGCATATCTTCAACTTGATCGTTGATGACGCGGCGCTCTTCAGCGGAGACACGGTATGGTCTTTGACGCAGTGGCTGGTGTAGGCCGGTGTCAACATGATGTTTAACTTGTGATGTGCGGCCCAGTTGAGGTTGCGACACATCGAACGAACTCCTGAACTCATGCAGAAGATCCAGCAGGTCGGCATGTTCGGTGGGAGTGAGAGTGTCGGCGATGGCGCTGGAAAATGTATCATCGGACGACTCCCCGAGTGCCGACAGTGCTTTGGGGTGGTCGCAGTAGTCGTCCGGGACATCAAACAAAAACGAAGGGTCGAGATCATGCACGCGGCCGAGACATTCCCCCGCAAGCAATGTGACAGGTGTGGAAAGCGGATTGCTTACGAACATGTTGCTTCTTCCGGCGGCAAGATCAATTGTTGCGAAAGGCAGCGGCAGAGCTCGACGATATTTGAAGATATCGGATGGCGTAAAAAGAACTGTAGCGTCAGTGTAGGCGTTGCATGAAACGGGAACAAGGGCGAAATTTCCAGGTGGAATATCGGTGTCTTCATGAACGAGCAACTTCGGCGGCTGATGAGGAGCGTCCAGTAATGGGACATCACACAAGGGTGAAAACTCAACTTCGGCGCGTGCGCAGTCTATGACGGCATTATGGCGGGATAGGAAGTCCCACCCGAGGATGACGTCATGCAAACAGACAGGAAGAACAATAAACTCCACGATGTAAAGAATGCCTTCGATGGAGACTCTTGCAGTGCAGGCTGCGAGAGGCGTTACTTGCTGTGCGCTTGCGGTGTGAAGCGACAGTCCCGAAAGCGGCGTCGTTACTTTGCGTAATAAACGGCAGAGATTAGCGGCAATAACAGAAACAGCGGCGCCAGTGTCCACAAGGGCGAAAGTACAATAACCTTCAACAGTTACTGCGACCACGTTAGCAGGAGAGGAGCGAGGGCTTAGACAGTTTGAAAACGGCGCAGTTCTTGCCTCTTGAACTGCGTTGCTTAGTTTTCCTGGTCAGAAGGTCTGGGCCGGCGACGCATTGGGGAGGGCGATCGCCGACGAGGAGAGGGTGTGCGCGGCGTCACGAAGTCGGGGTCGTTAGGAGGGGCATAGCGAGGTGACGAGACCGGCCCGTATCGCGCGAAGGGTTGGCTGCCGGGTTGCGACGATGGGACATAGTCGCCGAACGTCTGAGGTCGACGGCGGCAGTAGCGGGCAACGTGTCCGGGAGTAAAGCAGGCGTAGCATATCGGTCGGTTATCGCGCGTCCTCCAAGAATTGGCTACTGGTTGTGCCGCCCAAGGTGCAGTATAAGCAGCCGGGTGTGCGGGCTGTGAGCGCGAGGTATAGGGTGATTGCGGAAGCCTACGCACAGCGTCTGCATATGTGAACGGCGCTGCTACAGGCTGCATCACTTGCGAGCAGGCGACAGGAGGAGCCACAGGCTGCGCTGCATACGTTAGGGGCGCGGCCACAGGCTGCACGGCTGGCGGATAGGCGACAGGAGGGCCTACCAGCTGCGCGGCACGCTGGCAGTGGGCAAGGCTGGATAGAGGCGGCTCCTGGTGCGCAACAGGAACAGCTTGGGCAACCTCTTCCGAAATAGCAGTGCGAAGCGGGGCAGGTAGGCGGGTGGTGGTCTCGTGAGTGAAGGGCACTAGGGAAAGTTGGCGGGCGACTTCCTCACGGACGAAGGCTCGAACTTGCTGGAGCAGCGGTGAATTGTCCGGCAGGGTGTCGAAACTGCACAGTGACTGACCACCATGCTGAGGCTGCCGAGTCAGAGTGCGTTGCTTGTTCAACTCGTCGTAGCTCTGACACAAGCTGACGACTTCGGAAACTGTGCTCGGATTTCTTGCCAAGAGCATATGAAATGCGCCGTCGTCAATGCCCTTCAGGATGTTTTTGACCTTGTCAGATTCGGGCATGGTGTCATTCACACGTCGGCAAAGGTCGACGACGTCCTCAATATAGCTGGTAAACGTCTCGCCAGTCTGCTGAGAGCGGACGCGCAAGCGCTGTTCTGCCCTCTGCTTGCGGACAGCCGGCCGACCGAACACTTCAGCACATGACGTCTTGAAGACGCTCCATGTGGGGATGTTGTGTTTGTGGTTGTTAAACCACAATTCGGCGACGCCAGTGAGATAAAAGATCACGTGGCCCAGCTTGTCGGCTTCGTCCCACTTATTGTTGGCGCTCACCAGTTCGTAGTGTTCGAGCCAGTCTTCTACGTCGGTCCCATCCGCACCGCTGAAGACCTTCGGCTCCCGTAGCCTGGGATGGCCAGGGCAGTTGAACTGGAGCGAAGGCGTCGATGTAGAGGCGTTGGTAGTCATGACAGGTGGTAGCGTGCGGCTTCGCAGCTCCAGGGTGTAGCAACGGGGATTAAAGCACCTTCCACCAAATGTGATGAGGTTTATGAGCCGTTAAAGACAGCGACGAGACAGCGTGATGAACCGTCCAGCGATCGGCACAGCAACGAACCGAAGCACGAGCCGAGAGAGCCGGGCGTTGGCGATGCTGCTCGCTGCAGGCACATCTTCTTCACAGCCTGATCGATTTCAGGCAGTATTGAAGGGTAGGGCACGAATCTATCGTTCTACTCATGAGCAATGCACAAAGTTCAACATCAGTACCATCCCATTCAGCTAAAAGTATTGATTAGCATTTCTTCATTAAAGACTTGACAATTCGCCAGAATGTGTGAGTGGAGCTTGAAATCAAAATCCGTGAATTGAGCTGCATTGTTTTTGCAACTTGAGTGGCATTTCCTTTTAAGATTGCACCTAAAAGCCTAAAAATCAGTATGTCATGCAGCCTGTTTGTTTACTGCCAATAACTTGATGCTTTAACATTCAAAGAGAATAGTGGTCAAAGTTACAGCATATATCCATATTACCTGCGCGAACATTATACTGTACTGCCTACGCAGAGGAGTCAACCCTCAAAAAGCCCCACTGACATCGTGGCAAACAGTGCGAAATATGTGCATTTCAAACGCACGTGAAATGCATGCTTTCGCAGCAAACTGCAATGCACAAACATATAAAGCTGTTATGCTGACCTCCCACTGTTTGCTGCCTGTGTTGTGTGACACTTCATAGCAGTCAGAGACCCGAAAATTCTTAAAATATTTACAGCACTTTCAGTGTTACCACCAAATGTACTCTTGAAAGCCATGTCAAACAAAAAAAAAGCAAGCCCCGAAAATTCTCTTGTTTCACTGCATGATTATACGCTCAGACCTGTAAGCTTTCTATTGCAGAAAAAAACAGCTACTATAAAAATTGATATTCGGTCCCATTAGCTGCTTTATGTTTTAAGCCATGTTATTATGTTAAACGGGTGTCCTGTTTTACACGATCTGGTCTGCATGAACTCTTAAACCGGGCATCATATAGGTTGAAAGACCTACAGAGAGTGTGGGACAAACCTAGTATTCCGTGCAGGATCCTCATGCACTATAACAACACATCTCAATCTGGTTGGTTGATCAGAACGAGGTGAAAACAGCTGGCACTTGAAAAACGGGCAGAAAGAATGACTCCTGCACCCTGTGCTCCCTGTACATTCTCATTGAGGGGGCAGTTTTCACCTTATCCTTATGCAATTTCGCATTTATAACATTGTGCTGTGCATATGCTTTGTGGCATTAAAGTGTGTGATGCCGTTGTGCGTAGCCCATGTAATTTATGAAAATAGAATTCAAGATAGCTTGATTCAAAAATAACAAAGTGCATCTAGCACCTTGTCCTGTAGCCATTCTTCAGGCAAGTGGCACAATGATTTATTCTTCGAAACATATCTTACTTGTATACACTACAAGAGCTAACTCGTACACTGGCACATTCTGTTTGCCTCTTCAGACTATAAGGTACCTTTTTTACACCAGAAAATCTGCAAGAAGAATAGAAGTGTTGTAATTGTGAAGAAACAAAAGTAGAAGGACTAAAGAGAACCTGCCCTGGGCAGGGACCGAGCCTGCGAACTCCGAATAACATGTCCGATGCTCTATCAACTGAGCTACCATGACGGCTATCCCCCTTCCATTTTGTACGGTATATATGTGCATTTAACCATGAAAGAGTCAGTCAGCGCTGCCTGTTAGCATTGTGTCGAGTGTGGGACACCTTTTTTTCCTACTAGCAATTACATTACGATTGCAATTACGTTATGAGAACTTCTAATATCCCTATATTTCTTTGGCAGCATTATGCATCTGTTAGTTCTCAGAAAGTCTGCTAGTCACAGGAGGTGGCAATGATTTACCCTCCCACCTAAATGCATGTACTTGAACACACGCACAACTGATCAAAAAGCAAGTCACACACCACTAAGATTACTGAGATTCACTGCTTCAGATTCATGAGTAAAGGAAATAACTATATATTTAAAAGTTCGTTGTCTTTGTTGAACACATAATAATAAGACTAGCAGACAATAATGCCAAAGAAACCACAGAGGATGTTATCAAAAATAACTTGAACAAAATTGTGAAAAGAAAAGTGAACAAAAACGTAACTTGGGAACGTTTTTTGACAATTGAATTGACATTACTTCTTATAACATCCCTTTATTTTACTGGGTAATGTTGTCGGGTAATTCTCATTATTAGAGTGGTGAGTAGGCTGACAAAGAAAGTATATGGCATTGATACTTCTTTTGAACACCTAAAAGTTTGAGGAACTTAAAAGAGTGGAAGCTACTTTGAGTAGACCAGAATATTTAGTTGGAGCGAAAAAAAAGCGTACACACATTTTTACCAGGCTTTTTAACCTATTTTGAGACATAAAATTGTATGCTGCCAGTAATGTTAAGTAACAATACTTTTCCACACTATGCACTGTAGCAGGTGTAGTTAGAGTAGTGATAGTGAAACATTAATAAAGCACGCCGCCAACGGCGTTCAGATCTATGGTCGCACATTTCAAAAAGTAAACTTGCTGTATAGGAAAAAAAGTTTACAGCATTTATTATTTTATCCAAATCAAGTTATACCGACTGGATAAGCAAACCGTTTTCATAAAATCAAAAGGCATAAAGTGTTTCATGTATTTTAACTATGTGAACAATTTCATCAACGCAGGATAAAGTGACAACAGTTCTATTAAAAAACCCTCTCATTATAACATGCATGAAAAGCACCACACCAGAATATTTTATAGTGCAGGTAATATCGAGACTACTAGACTGTCTAATGACCTTTTAGAAGAAGGGTATCTCCTTCACGTTCAAGAGGCAACCACTTCACCTTTTCTTGAGCTTTTCTGTGAATATTTCTTGAATTTCATTGATCGTTAGGATTGATTTAGAGTAAACAGATTTTGCTTACGCATTGAAACCTAGTTCTGTATGTAACTGCAATTATGGGTGCCAAACCATCTCCAATTAATTTTTAAAACTTATTTTTCAACTGCAGCAGCACAACTAGCTATGGGTGCCAAAAAAGTAGCTAAAAACAATACCTTCACCTCTTTGAGCGTTTTGGAAGTATTCAGCCCCTCAGTGCTCACCTTACAACAACTTTTTTTTAAATACGTGTTTGTGTGCCCACTGCTCTTGCCTCTTGTACAGTGAGGAGGAGCACATGGCAAGAAGAGAGAAGAGAGAAGCATAGCGAAAAAACGAAACAAGTGAGGACCTCTTTTGTATCGTCCAATGCGTGTAACATTACTATTGCGACAACATATATAAAATTATCACACCTATGCATTCATTGTAGAGTCATACACAGCTGCAACACCACGGCTTAATTTCAACTTTGTGTTGGTTTAGTATCCTCTTATAGTGGCAAGCAATCTGCATTTATAAAGGCCAGATATCTGCATTTGTCCGACACATATTAGGATGCAGTGAAATGTGATATGGTAATCTCATTTAGAATGCACGTCATATGGCTTCGTTGTATATGTGACCACAAGTAACTCTGGTTGCAAAGCAATATGGCACAGCCTAAACAGACGTCACCGAAAGTTCCAATCTAAACTTGCCCTTTCTACTTGCCCATCATCATCACAGAAAAAATTTAACAATTAAATCTGCTATAGATATGTGCAAGATTATGCTAAGGACCATGTATCAAGGGTGTTTTGTCAATATTGAGATCAGTTATTTGTTCAGGAGCACATCCTGTCAAACACAAATACATTGCTGTCGAAGCATCAAGACTCAAATATAAAGCAAAAAGGAGTGTCTCTTTGGAAATTACAGGCCACAAGGAGAAAGATAAATATTTGATATACTTAGGATTTAAAGCACGCAGAAGGGGTGCTGCCACGTTATACTTTTCCCTGTGTTGAAACCTGCTTGCTTTACTCACCCAACACATCTGTAAAGATGCCGTGAAAACACCAAGCAGCTGATGCAGCATGGCTGAACACATGTCCAGGGATTCCACCAATCATATTGGTTAAGCAGCCCTACAGCCTCCACAGTCCTGCAACCATTTGTAATACAAATATAGTTCTATTCAAAGTTCTTGGTTTACAGACTCACATGCAAGACGCATAACCACTCTATAGGAAGTTTGCATGATAATGCGCTGGGTAGAAAAACGGATGCCAATATCAAGTAAGTATCCCTGCCTGCCCCTTTTTTCTTTCCGGTATTAAAAATTAATCAATCTATGGTTAATAAATGTTCCCCCAATGTGCAGTGTACCGGCAGTCCGGTGAAGAATTGCAATGTATTTCAAACAATCCAATTCAAGGCAAGTAAGCATGCAATAGCGTTTTGTCAGCTGTTCAAGAAAACAGCATGAAGTTTAGCTAAAACCCATGTTTTTTATAAACACCATTCAATTTGATGTAAACGTTGTGAGCATTATGTGAAACAACAAGGATTCATGTTTAATCAATGATTACTTATAATGTGCTGATATGAATGCAACTAACTGAATATGAAACAATTATTTTTGCTTAAGCATCTAGAGTTATGAAAACTATCGCACTTGCCAGCTAAATTTTGTCCAAAACGGCGGCAAGCTATGCCGAATTCTGTAGGTGAGCAGTAATGAACAGTGCAAAGTAACAACAGGAAACACCAGTAACAACAGTATGGGGCAAGCACGGACTGCCAACTGTATAATTCATTGCACAAAAGTTCGCCTGAATATCAGTCAGACAACTGGTGTAAACGAAGGTCCAGTTGGAACGTAAAAAGTACCGAAATCAACAATGCCTGCTTTCTCTAACCGGACCCTTATTCACAAAAAGTATGCAGCGACAGGCCCCTACCGAGGTACGTCACAGCATGATGTCACTGGCACACGTTAAAGGTGCGGCTGGAAAAACACTCCCGCTGGTGGCTCAGCCCGGTATAGTCGTGCGGTGTTTTGGGGCAAGTTTTAATTTTTCAAAGCTTACACTTCACGTTACAATGTCGACATTAGCTGTAGTATGTGTCAGCAAACATCTAGCTGTGTGGTAAACTATGTGGTAAAGTATTTGCCACGCTGCCTATTTATCTTGAAGAAGTGAACACACGTGGTGGCCTGTGCGAGGAACAGCAGCATAGTCTTCAAAAATGTAAACTGTTGATTGCGGCATGTAGCGTGCATTGAAAGGTATTGAGAATATCGGTTCAACTGAGAATATTGTGTGTGGTGTGTGCAGTGTCAATAACAATGTCTCTTGTTTGTGAAGACGTTAGCACTCGTGGCAAGGACCGGTCGTGGAAAATCTTGATTGGACATTTTAGTCAAGGTAAATATGCACTTGACGCGACCGTCTGCGAGTGGGTACCTCTCGGTGTTTGCGCTGTGTGCAGAAAAAAATTGCTAGGTCACCGGGCTGGAAGATACCATTTGCTGAAGCTGAATGTATGAATCGCCCCGACGAGTACGCAAGCCCAATAAAACGCATAACTCGTTTTATCGAAGGCCTCACATGTGTTCATGTAATAAGCAGAGATTCTTGTTTCACATATACTCAGTATCTTTACCGCTAGATATTCATGAAGTGACAATGCACACAACAAGTTTGTGTGTTAGATCCTAAGGGAGCAATTTAAATTTGCAAATAAGTTGTGAGTCTCAGATGCAGCGATGTAACTGCATAAAAGATTACGTATATATTAGGCTACAGGTTTTGAATCGCATACATCTCAATGGTCTATCAGGAACGTCACCAACAACTTCCTTGCCAACCAGCCCTTGCACAGAGGGAAGGAATGGCTGGCACGGTGCTCGAAGTAACGTCACACTATTTGCAAACATAGAGAGGTTTCTTACTTAGGCAACATAATTCACAATACATTTTTAGATGCAAGACTGTACTCGTTCCACATTGATCATACTGATGTCTTTTGTTCTTACTTTGTGCTGTGAATTACTAGGCATTCAGTCACCATGATCTTTAATAGCTAATTTCAGTGTTCTATCTTATATTGCTGACAACTGTGTCGTTGCATAAATTGGGCAAAAAAAGCAACACAGAAAGGTTGTAACAATAAATACACCTACATGGGTATTCTCCTGCAAACAAAAGTCGGCACTGGTGCTGTCATTACCCGTCTTCTTTTTCTCTTTGCCTTGTTTGTGCCGAAACAGCCAAACACCTGATGAGTTCGATGAGAAATATTAATGCATCAAAACAATAAGTGCTTGCATCAGCAACTACACAACAGCGTCATAACCGCACCCCTGCCACACAGCATCGAAACATATTTTGAACATGCTGGCAGTGTATTATTTTATAAAAAGCAACTCTGGCAGATTACAAAATCTCACATTGTGCATGCAAGTTTTCTTCAAAGTCAGGCGTACAGTGTAGGTGCTGGCCCGTACAATATTAGTTACAAGCAAAGGCGTCTTGCAGGTACACATACAGATTGCACGAACGCCTCTCTCTCTCTACACTTAGCACACACATTATATCTTCCAAGAAGCACATGCCACTGTTTAGGGGCATAATAACGCTCTACCGTGAACGTATGCTAGTCAACCCACTTAGGCGGTTGGCTAGGTGAATCGAGCCAAGTTAAAATTGTATCGCCCGCGAACGTAAACAAAATGCTGCTTTGCATCAAATGGCACTGCAGGCTACAATTAATCAACAACGTAGCAAGCGCCGTGTGCGTCCTCCTCACTACAATGCACATATGAAAAAAATCGATCACCATACACATGCATGTTGCCGCAGTTGTCTCAAATTAGCTCCAGTAAGGCCGCGCCGATTCGCCATGACTCTGCTGGCGTTAGCGTTGTCAAAGCGAATTGGTAACCGCACTCGCAAAGGCACGTAAGGCTGCCGTTTCACGACGCCTTGTTCGAATGCGGCAACACACACTTGCACTGAGTGGCATACTTTGTCTACATAAGAAAGTGTCCCCTTACCTTTAGTTTCTTTTACACCGTCCTGAGGGAAGCGACCACAAGCGTCAGCCGTCACCTCGAAGTCCTTTGAGCGCCCGCACAACCCGCCGATTCCTTGGACGACTCCCGCTTGATCCGCACTCGAAAAACCGCGGGAATAGCGCGCAATTATTGCACATCGCACGAACGAGGAGCGGCGCTTCCTTGCGTAAATTTATTATTTCGTGATCTTGTGTGTAGCAGCGCGAACACATGGAAGACGCACCGAAACGGCATGCCCACAGAAACAAAGAAATCACGCAACATGTGGCTTCAGCTGTGGATGAATTTGACTTGAATATCTGTGTGAGGAAAACAAAAAAAATCTGTCGCTGCAATAAACAAAAAAAATATATGTTATCTGGTAAAATATCTTTAAAAGTAATAAACAGTTATTCAAGAAACAAGTTACAAATTATGAATATTTTCGCAGGTCTTTGTTTTGTTTTGTTTTTTTGTTCTAGCAGACGACAACCTTCTACTGCTTCTATGACGGACGTAGTGCGGCTTTACGTTCGGTGCGTGTCACCGACGCGAAGCTCTATAGTAGTCGTTTCAGAGTTATCAAAACTCAATAAATCATAGGATGACTACAAAGCAGTAACATTTTGACATAGCGCAGTACGCGATCTTTCAATGTAGGACATTTCTTTGCTCTGAAGCAAATCGAAGCAAGCCGGCCGGCGCAATCAGCTGAAGTCGCCGCTACGTGAGGCATGGTCATGCGCATTAGCGTCGCGCCCCGCACTCGATTTGTCATCGAGCGAGAGAGCTACTAAGTGGAACACAACTAGATGCAGGGATTAATGGCGTATCACTCGAATTTCCTGTGGGGGCTGACTTGATCGCAAGAGAGCCCCGGGAAAATAACCTTCAACTGCTCAAGCTTGTTTCTGGGCGTAAAAACACTTGTTTTCATCCGCGAGGGGGCGGAAATCTATAGTTGAAAGATATGCGAAAAAGCATGTGACGTAGACACAATCACAAAACATATGCGCACAATAATAGATACGATCGCATATCGTACATAAATATGCCAATACATAGTGTGTGAACAGCAAATTTGTATATATATCTTAAGTACACCCATGCCACCAGGCGTGCATGGCTTAGCAAGCTAACGTGCTAAGTTTTCGTACGCGAGCACGACTCAGTGGCGCAGGTTCAAATACCGCTGAGTCTCATTTTTTGTGCTTTTTTTCAATGTTTCTTTATGTACTGCTATCTTTTTTAATCCGTTAGTTACTAAAACAAAATTAAAGCAATGTTGCGTTCAAGTACGTATATGGGACTGTGTTTTTTGCACAACAGGTATTAGTATTTTTATTTTCAATATTAGATTTTTTCTTTATTTCGTAATATAACAAATATAAGGACTAAGGGGAACATTGGGTCTGCTTGATTGTAAAGGGACTCGAGAAGTGAGAAAACTCTAACCAAAAATTTATTTGAAAAAAAAACTGAGCATTTCACAGCCGGACCAGCTTCTTCTTCTAGGGTATGCCCTAGGTATGCCTGAGACTTGCTATGACTCATCACAAGATGAGGCAGTTGAGGGACGGCAATATCACCCAGAAGCAGTGCTAAAATATATTTTGGTTGACGTTTTTTCGATTACTTCAAAATAAGGGCTGCAGAATTGTGATCGAGCCACAACAAGAATCACGGGCACGAAGAGACAGAACATGAATAATGTTCATTGTTTGAAAAATTGTCCTTATTAAAAGGAAGAGTTATGGCGCGCTACGTAGCCTCAATCGCAGTAGGAATTCTAGGTATACATATAGATAGTTTAAAATAGACAATGTTGCACACACACGCATTGGTTAAATTTCTTTGCAGCACAGTTGAAGCATTCATGTAGAACTGAAGCATCAAGAGAAGCTCATGCATCCCCACTTTATTGCGCTTTACATTGCTTGTATGCGCCCATGCAGCCATGATAAGTTTTAAGGCATTCGTTTCATCTATATTCTTCTTACTCTTTAAAGCTGGCCTATTAATTTTGTCTTATGTAGCACTATAAGTAAAGCATAATTTGCAGGGTGGGCTGAAAAAATGCTTTTGAAAATCTCAAAACGACACAGCTTTATACACGACCATCCGTGCATCAATGATAAGCACTAGTAGGTGTCCGTACATATCAGTTGTGCTCTCATAATTATTTTTCTGCCCACTCCCTCTACTCCTACCTACGCTCCAGGGCAGCAAATCATCAACCTGGTTGCGCTACCTGCTTTTCTGCTGTCTTCTTCCTCTCTTTTCCCGTTCCATTTCATTTCCCTGTATACTTCACAGAGGCATTATTCATGTGCATGAGAATTCAATGCCTATCGTAAAGTAAAGCAGAGAGGCAATTTTGCTTCATGCATGTGAAGTTTAAAATTGCTCTCTTGAGAGCTTGCATGAAAGCTAATAACCAAGTAGCTCGACATGTGTGTGGTCGCACCACAGGATACCAGGTGTTCGTCTGTTACTTCGCGTTCTAGAAAACCTGAATAGAGCTGACACGTTCATTGCGCCATTTCGTTTTTTGTCACGCCGCGCACGCTGTGTTGCTTTTGATTATCTTATCGGCTGTGTGTATACTGATTAGGCGGGTCGTCTTGGCTCATGGTGACCATTTATTCTGCGTTATGAAATTTGTATGCGTATTTATTTAGCAAATTAGCATGTTTAAAGAGGAATAACTCAAGAAATAAACGTTGCAAGTGAGTGCTCGTCCTGTCGACGTTTGTTTTTCGTTTATGTGCTCGTCATTTTGGCACGGGACTAATTATTTAAGTATATCTTCACTTTATTTATCACTCTACATTTTCTTCAATTTTTGCGGCCTTTTCTTTCTGAATTGTCGACATTAACATCACGTACGATCACAATGACATTACTTTTTTTGGCCGTGGTGTCGCACCACCACGAATCTAATGGTATTCGTAGCTCATACTGCCATTTGAATCTAGTGACATTATCATCTTCAGTCTTATTAGTCTGCTCGCCCTCCTTATTTTTTCATATTTCCGTAAGAAATTTTCCGTATGCTCCGTATAACTTCCTTAAAGAAGTTTCTGTATACTCCGTAAAGCTTTTCATATTTCAAGATCTTTCCATAATTTCCGTAATTTTCGGTATATACAACATGATTTCCGTATGTTTCCATGTAATTTCTGTATCCTTCTATATATACCTTAAAATTATCCGTATATGCCATACAACATCCGTATGCTTCCATAAAAATTCATATCTTTCCCGTATAGCTCGTAAGTAAATCGCACGGAGTCCATATGTTTTCCGTAAAATTTCATACGAAACGTTTCAGTAGGGTGTATATATATATATATATATACCCTACTGAAACGTTATATATGTATATATATATATATATATATATATATATATATATATATATATATATATATATATATATATATATATCCTACTGAAACTGAAAGCTACGGGTCCAGCAGTGTCTGGGTTTCACTGGTTGTTCTCGTCATAAAAAAACGGTTCCATCCGGTTTTGCATTGACTACAGCCGACTAATTAAGATAACGCTCAAACACGTACACCTACCACGCATCGATGATGCTTTGGACTGCCTACAAGGAGCAGTTTTTTCTTCGTTCAATTTACGCTCCGTCTACTGGCAGGTGCTCATGGCAGAGGGTGACCACCCGAAGACAGCATTTTATTTATTTATTTATTTATTTATTTATTTATACATACTGCAGCCCCAATTTGGGGCTATGGCAGGAGTTAGCATTTACAGAATGAAAAAAATAACAAACAAACAGATCAACAGAACAATAAAACAAAAGAACACTTAACGCAAATCAGCAAGGGCAAGTAAAAAATTTTCCAGCGGAAGGGAGCGAATCTCACCGGACAATTTATTCCACATTTCGGCAGTGAAAGGAAAAAAACTAAATTTGAATGTGTTAGTTCGACAATGGTAAGGCTTGATATTAAGGTGGTGAATACTTCTAGTTGTGGAAGGCGAGGCAAATGAGATGTAGGTATTGTGGGACATGCGATAGACCGAGTTAATAAAACAGTAAAGCAGTTTCATAGAATCCTTTAGACACTGGAGTGACTATATCAATTTACCGTTACGCCCTTTTGCCTCTAAAATGCGCATGCCACTTTCGAAAGGATGATGGATACCGTCTTGCGAGGTCTGAAATGTGAAACGTGTCTCTGTTAATTGAACGACATTGTGGTATTTTCAAGTGACTCAGTGACCCACCTCAGCCACCTCGAGCAAGTATTTACGTGCTTTTTCACGGCGGAACTTCAATTTAACTTCAAGTAATGCCACTTCGGCGCTCGCAGGCTTGTAATACTTGACCGTATGGTTTATAAAGACGGCATTCTCCTGGACCCTACAAAACCTAATGCAGTCGCGGCGTTTCCGAAACCAACCACCATCAAAGAGCTTCGAAGTTTCATCAGCCTATGTTCGTACTTCCGGCGCTACGTCCGCAATTTCGCTTTCATTATCACCACCTTGACCAATCACCAATCTTCTGGCCAGATGTTCTGATTTGTCAGCGTAGTCGCAGGCTTGTAATGATGCATTTCAAGAACTCCAACGGCTCCTCAACACGCCTCCCACACTCTTCGATCCGTCTGCTCCAACGGAGCTTAATAAGGACGCTAGTGGTGTCAGGCTAGGGGATATACTGGCCCAATGCAAGGGTGGCGTTGACAAGTACGTCGTTTCCTGTGCCAGCCGCACCCTCAGTAAAGCCGAGAAAAACTACAGTGTAACTGAAAAGCAGAGCCTCGCCATTATTTGGGCAATCGGAAAATTTCGGCCTTATTTATATGGACGTTCATATGATATCGCAACAGACCCCCATGTGCATTGCTACTTATTTTCACTGAAAGATCATATTCGTCGGCTCGCTCGTTGGGCGTTGCGGTTACAGGAGTTTGATATCTGTACTATCTACCGTTTTGGCCGGAAGCATTCCAACGCCAATGCCCTGTCACGTTCGCCAGTGGCTTCAGAGCCTGTCGGCTCGCCTGTCTCCACCAGTGGTGCCTTGGCCATCAGCATTTCGGACATGCCTTCCGAGCAAGGCAAAGACGCTTGGATTTCTTCTCTTTTGGGCTTTCTCTCAAACCAGATGCCCGCGCCAGTTTCCAGGACGCTTCGCCATCAAGCAGGACACCTCGCTATTCTTGATAACCTGCTTTGCCGCCGAAACTACAGCTCGATCAGCCATAAGTGGTTCTCGTCATTCCCTGACGTCTGCGCTTAGACATCTGCGCCACGTTTCACGATGGTCCGCAATGTTGCCACGCTGGTGTGTTAAAAACATACACACGCTTGCAGCTGCGGTACTACTGGCACGGTATGTACCGTTTCGTTCGCCGTTACGTAAGGTCTTGCCTTACTTGCTAGCGACGCAAAATGTCCGCTCAACATGCCACAGGTCTCTTGCCATCGTTGCCGGCACGAGCTTTCGATTGTGTCAGAATCGACCTTTACGGTCCGCTTTCCTTTATTTCGAGTAGCAACCGCTGGGTCACCATCAACAACCTAACGCGGTACGCTTATACAGATGCGTTACCTGCTGCTACCGCAAAAAACGTTGCATATTTTATACTGCAAAACCTGGTTTTAAAGCAGGGAGCACCTCGGGAGTTACTTAGCGACCGCGGCCGCGTTTTTCCCCCTGATGCCATCAAAACGCTGTTGAGCGAGTGTCGCACCATACACCGCACTGGCCCAGCCTATCACCTGCAAACTAATGACATAACAGAGCGTTTTAATCGTACACTTCGGGATATACTGGCTATGTACGCTTCATCAACCCAGTCGAATAGGGAAAGCATACTGCCTTTCGTGACATATGCTTACAACACTGCAATGCAAAGCACCACACGATTTTTGCCTTTCTTCCTTCTTTATTGACGCGAGCCATCATCAATGATGAATACCATTTTTCCTTATTGACCGGACCCTTCAGAGATGACTACCGTTTCTCGAGCAGAAGCAGCATACACCGAAGAATATCGGAAGCTTACTCGTGCATGCACGTCACATGACCAGACGAGCCAAAAACATCGCCACGACGCGTCAACCACGCCTATGAGCTTTGCTCCGAACTCACTGTTGTGGCTATGGATTCCTTCTACTCCTACAGGACTCTCCCAGAAGATTTCGTCCAGATACCGTGGCCCTTATCGAGTTACACGCCAAACGTCCTCTGTCACCTACATTGTCGAGCCGCTGAATGCATCACCGGACAAGTGCCGTCGGGGACAAGACATCGTACACATCTCTCGGCTCAAGCCATACGATGGCCCTTCTGTTTACACCTATCCTCAGGTCGCCAGGATGGCTACCTCATCGCCTGGGGGTGACTAAAACGAGGGCAGTGGGCATGGAGCTTGAGTAGAAAAAGAAGACTTGCTGTGATCTTGCGCAAAATAAAGCTCTCGTTCACCGAGTCAACTGCTGCTTGTTCAACAACACAATCAGTATATATATATATATATATATATATATATATATATATATATATATATATATATATTGTTAAGGCGTTTACTAGCCGGCAACGAGCGAGAATATAAAATGGCGACAGTCACAGCCAAGCACGGGCTCTCAGCGCGAGCGGCGTCCTTGTTGGGTAGCCCCACTAGAAGGTACCCAAGAGTTCGACCCATTTCAGCGTTCGGAGGCTTCGCTACAATTACCCCGGGGTCGAAGAGGGAGCCGCCTGGCGACCTAAGAGCTTGTTACTATGAGCGGGTCATAGTAAGCCTTCAGGCGCTCCACGTTGACGATGTCTCGCCCACGGCGGCGCATGTCCGAAGATTGTTCAACAGGTTCGATCAGATAGTTGACGGGTGAGGTGCGCTCGATGACACGGTAGGGGCCTTCGTATTTGGGACGTAGCTTGGAAGAGAGGCCAGCTGCAGAGGTCGGGATCGAGAGCCATACAAGCGCACCAGGAAGGAACGTGGGCTCAGAAGTGGTGGAGCCATCACGAATACTCTTCTGCTGCTTTTGCTCTTGTGTCGTAAAAGTCTTGGCAAGCTCGCGACACTCTTCAGCAAGCCTGGCTGTCTCGGAAATCGGTGTACACTCAGTTAGATCCGGCGTGTACGGGAGTATCGTGTCCATGGTGTGCGACGGGTGCCTTCCGTACAGCAAGTAGAAAGGTGAAAAACCAGTCGTGCTCTGAGGGGCGGTGTTTTAGGCGTAGGTGACGTAGGGCAGTATATTATTCCAATTAGTGTGGTTGGCAGTGACGTACATAGAAAGCATGTCGCCGAGGGTGCGGCTAAAGCGTTCGGTGAGGCCATTCGTCTGTGGGTGGTAAGCAGTAGTTTTGCGGTGGACAGAATGGCACTCCGTCAGAATGGCTTCGACGACTTCCGACAAGAAGACACAGCCTCGATCGCTGAGAAGCTCTTGGGGTGGTCCGTGGCGCAGTATAAATCGATGCAGCAGGAAGGACGCAACATCGCGCGCAGTTGCCGCAGGGAGAGCGGCGGTTTCGGCGTATCGCGTTAAATGATCAACGGCAACGATGGCCCAGCAGTTACCAGCCGACGTCAGAGGAAGTGGTCCATACAAATCGATACCTACGCACCCAAAGGGACGGTCAGGGCAAGGTAACGGTTGCAGACCGCCGTGAGACATGTGGGCTGATGGTTTACGGCGTTGGCAAGTGAGGCAAAAGCGAACGAACTGCTGCACATAGCGGTACATCCCGCGCCAGAAGTAGCGTTGTCGAATGCGATGGTAGGTCTTGAATACCCCAGAGTGCGCGCATTGCGGATCAAAAAGAAGGAGTCACATATTTCTGACCGCAGACTGCGGGGTATCACGAGTAACCACTGCCAGCCGTCGGCGTCGTAATTGCGTCGGTGTAGAAGGCCGTCACGAATGGTGAAATGGCGAGCTTGACGACGCAAGGCACGCGTGGATGGCGTTGTGGATAAATCAGAGAGCATGTCGATGAGCGGGCCGATCCAATTATCCTTTCGCTGTTCGGTAGCGATGATGTCAACATCAATGGCAGAAACAGCAGCCGAAGATACTGAGCAGAGGACATCCCCTTCAGGCAGAGGGGAGCGCGAGAGGGCGTCGGCGTCAGCAGGCTGGCGTCCGTTGCGGCACAGCACGCGGATGTCGTAGTCTTGTAAGCGAAGAGCCCAACGGGCGAGACGGCTTGAGAGATCCTTCAATGATGAAAGCCAGCATAGTGCATGATGGTCGGTGACGACATCGAATGGGCGACCATACAAATAAGGTCGAAACTTTGTAAGAGCCCAGACGATCGCCAGGCACTCTTTCTCCGTGACGGTGTAGTTTTTCTCGGCTCTCGTGAGCGTACGGTTTGCATATGCTACGACATATTCAGGGAATCCGGGTTTTCGCTGCGCCAGGACAGCACCGAGACCTACACCGCTGGCGTCTGTGTGCACCTCCGTTGGGGCTGTAGGGTCGTAGTGGCGTAGAATGGGAGGCGACGTCAACAAATGGCGGAGCTTCGCGAACGCGTCGTCGCACTCGGATGACCATGAATTGAAGGGCCCGTTACTTCCATGGAGCTTCGTCAGCGGTGATATGATCGTGGCAAAATTTCGTATGAAGCGTCGGAAGTATGAGCACAGGCCCACGAAACTACGCAGTTCTTTGACAGATGCAGGTTTGGGGAATTCGGCCACGGCCTGAAGCTTGGCAGGATCAGGAAGAATGCCGTCCTTAGACACGACGTACCCCAGTATTGTGAGTTGCCGTGCTGCAAAGCGGCACTTTTTCAGATTTAGTTGCAAGCCGGCATTGCACACACGTGTGAAAACTTTTTTCAGACGTTGGAGATGCGTGGAGAAATCCGGAGCAAAGACATTGACATCGTCGAGGTAACACAAGCACGTGTACCATTTCAAGTAGCGCAGAACGGTGTCCATCATGCGCTCAAAAGTCGCAGGTCCATTACATAGACTAAACGGCGTGACGTTGAACTCGTACAAGCCGTCTGGCGCGACGAAGGCGGTCTTTGGTCGAGCGTCGTCAGCCATGGGTACTTGCCAGTACCCCGAGCGCAGATCGAGAGAAGAAAAAAATCGGCTCCATGAAGGCTGTCAATCGCGTCATCGATGCGTGGCAGTGGATAAACATCCTTGCGAGTGATCTTATTGAGCCGTCTGTAGTCCACACAGAACCACACAGAACCGTCTTTCTTCGCAACAAGAACAACAGGAGACGCCTATGGACTGTCCGAGGGCCGAATAACATCGCGTCGGATCATATCGTCAACCTGATCATTAATTACTCGACGTTCAGCAGGCGACACGCGATATGGACGTTGCCGTAAAGGTAGATGGGCACCAGTGTCGATGCGATGCGTAACAACGGACGTGCGACCGAGAGAACTTCGCCCGACATCGAAAGAAGAACGGTATTCTTGCAACAGGTCCAGAAGTTGGGAACGCTGTACGGCCGTAAGGTTGTCAGCGATGGAGGGGCCAAATACATCTGCAGATGACGAATCAGAAGTCGAAACAGCATTGATGGTACACGACCTGGGACCGCGCGTGTCATCGGGTACGTCCAGGACTTGTGCGTCGTCGACTGGTTCCACTCTGCCGAGACATTCCCCTCGAAGCAAGGTAACAGCATACGGGGACGGGTTGGTTACAAAAATAGCAGTGTTGCCCTGGTTGACCTGCACAGTCGCGAAAGGTACTAGCAACCCTTTCCTGCTGCAAGCGTGGTCAGATGGCGAAACAAGTCCAATGTTGTCGGAGAGACCAACGCAGTAGACAGACACAACCGTCGTCGAGTTTGGAGGCACTGTTGTATCGTCTTTCGTTAGAATCTTGCTTATTGTCGGGGGACTGTCTTCTGGCGTCAAATGCGAAAAGGGTGAGAGCTCAATTTCGGTGGCGGCACAATGGATGACGGCGTCATGGCGGGAGAGAAAGTCCCATCCCAGGATGACGTCATGAGAGCATGCCTGAATGATGATGAACTGGGCGACATACAGAACGTCCTGGATGACAACGCGAGCTGTGCACCCTGCTGTAGGATGAATGCGGTGCGAACTTGCAGTACGGAGGGTTAACCCAGAAAGTGGCGTCGTCACTTTTCGAAGTAAGCGGCAGAGTTTTTCGTCCATAACTGATACGGCAGCTCCAGTGTCAATAAGAGCCGATGCACAAACACCGTCCACAAGCACGTCAATGACATTCGAGGAGCTGCTCTGAGGGCTTTCACATTGCGATAGCGTCGCAGTCCTTGCCTCGGGGACTGCGACGACTAGTTTTCCCGCTCATGAGCTGCCGCACTTGGCCGCATGGGGGACAGGGAACGACGTCGTGGAGACGGCGATCGTCGAGATGGACCTTGGCGAGATCGAGGTGGCATAGACGGCGGTTCTTCGCGATAAGGACGGCTGAGTTGGCCAGCAACAGGTGAAGAAATTGGAGCCGGCTGTACGCGATGGCAATAACGGGCCACGTGACCCGCGTAACCGCAGGCAAAGCAGATGGGCCGGTTGTCGGGTGTGCGCCATCTGTTCACCGTGGTAGGTCTCACCCATGTCGCAAGGGCTGATGGACGGAACGGTGGCTGCATGGTGGACTGAAGCTGAGGCTGAGGGGTTACGTCAACATACGTAGCGGGCACACCCGCTGCAAAGGATGGAGGTCGAGCGGCAGCTTCGGCGTAAGTCAGAGGGGCGGTTGCTGGAACGACTTGGGGTGGCCTGGCGACCACTTGCGCGTAACTCAGGGGCGCAAGAGCCAGAGGCTGTGGGGGGTGGTAAGCAGGCATTACCTCCGCTATTTCCTGTTCAATCGCTCGACGGATGGGAGGCAGAAGGGTAGTAGGCGATTGTTGAACAGTCGGTTGGTGGGCAAAGGGCAGGAGCGAGAACTGACGCGCGATTTCCTCACGGATGAAGAACTTTAGGTCTGCCATCAACGCCACTTGGTCACAACTGGCTTCCAAGCCAGCAAGCGTTGCAGCTCATGGTGGGGAGCGTCGGGTCATCGAACGCTGCCGGCGAAGCTCCTCGTAGCTCTGGCACAGTGTGATGACCTCAGCCACTGTGCCGGGGTTTTTGGCGAGCAGCATCGTGAAGGCATCATCGTCAATGCCTTTCATGATGTTCCGGATCTTGTCAGACTCGGACATGATAGGATCAGATTTGTTGGATAGGTACAGGACGTCTTCAATATAGCTGGTGAATGACTCACCAGCCTCCTGAGCCCGTTCACGCAAGCGCTGCTCGGCTTGCAGCTTGCGAACAGCAGGGCGGCCGAAGACGTTGATGATTGCGGTCTTGAAATCGGACCAGGTGGCAAAATCGGACGCGTGGTTGTTATACCACAAACTGGCGACACCGGCAAGGTAAAACACCAAGTTGGTCAGCTTGCCGTCCTCGTCCCATTTGCTGGGGACGCTCACGCGCTCGTAAATGGCGAGCCAGTCCTCCACGTCAGTGCCATCAGCGCCAGTGAAGATGGGTGGATCGCGCATTCTGGGGACACAGGGACAAGGGGGTGGCATTGGAGGAGGCGTTTGCTGAGAAGCGTCGTGGTACATAGTAGATGGCAGGGTACGTGATCGTAGCTCCAAAGGCATAGACAGAGATCGCAGCACTCTCCACCAAATTGTTAAGGCGTTTACTAGCCGGCAACGAGCGAGAATATAAAATGGCGACAGTCACAGCCAAGCACGGGCTCTCAGCGCGAGCGGCGTCCTTGTTGGGTAGCCCCACTAGAAGGTACCCAAGAGTTCGACCCATTTCAGCGTTCGGAGGCTTTGCTACAATATATATATATATATATATATATATATATATATATATATATATATATATATTGTAACGATTGCAACGAAGAGACGACCGTATGCTGGGCCGGCTGGTCATTATGTTCCTTTGTTCTCCTTCTGTAATTATCGCACTCGGCCACGCTGCGTGCATTCAATCCTGCCGCAGGTGGCCCTTCGCTGGCACAGGCTATCTCTTCGAAGATGGAAACATTCAAAGGACCTAGGCTATGCACCACAATAAATAGAACAAATACCTCCGACGGGTAGCATTGCCTGCCTCGCAGAGGCTAGTCACGACCGCAGCGCGTCTTGCGTTGGAAGTAAGGCGACCATGGCTTTAGTGGACGCCATTGATGTTGTCGCGCTGGCCTTTGCGCCTTTCTTTGACTGTCGGGTGATGTTGCCTCAGACGGAGACCATTGTCTTGGTCATGCTAGTCATCCCATGCCTTTGGGAAGAGCAGGAGAAATTTTGCCTAATGAAGTATACCTCAACGTTTGGACAGGTTGTTTTATTTAGCCTTGACGGTTTGACGCGGTAAGCTTTAGGCTGCTGTCACAACACTCGTGTTTTGCGACTGCGAGCAAGCAAAATGATAAGCAATTGTTCCCTAGCACGGTGGCCATACAGGTGAACGCCGCCATGGCTGTAAACCTCGCCGCTGCCGCCAGGGTTGCACAAAGGTGTCATCTAGCTCCTTCACGCTAGGTCATCACCGTCTTGTTCATCCGCGTCGAATTCGCTGTTGACTAAACTTGCCTCAAGGTGATCCAAGGGGCACTGAGGAGGTAAGCTAGCAGTCATGCTGACCTGCCTGTGATGCTAGCAGAGCTGCACGCCGTGATAATTATCGAAGAACTGATGCTGGCTTCGTCTCTTTTTCCATGCATCGCTAGCTTCGGCCAAGGCATGGTGAACAGAATCCGTCAAAGCAGGCGTGCCTTGCATAATTTTGTGATTGATTAAGTTGTGGGGTTTAACGTCTCAAAACCATGATATGATTATGAGAGACGCCGTAGTGAAGGGCTCCGGAAATTATCACCTCTTGAGGTTCTTTAAGGTGCACCCAAACCTGAGTACACGGGTCTACAACACTTGCGCCTCCATCGAAATGCATCCGCCACAGCCGGATATCGATCCCGCGACCTGTGAGTCAGTAGCCGAGTACCTTAGCCACTCGATAAATTTGTTAATCACAGCAACGAAGTTATTGAGCGTAGCACTTGCGCACGCGGCAAATGACTACCATGCAGTTGGTATATGTGCCTCCGGCAGCTCACGGCAGTCTCTCACGTTTGTGGACATCTGTGGTTGTGGTCTTTCCATTGAACAGCTTGAAGCCGAAAAATGCTCGTAGTCAAAGAGTGGCACTTTACCCTGACGCCATCAACGACGCTCTGAACATCACCAGACAAGAGGTAGTCAGCTTCCAAAATTGAGCTTGCGTGCAAGTCATGGAACACTGGAACGCCGGCAAGAAACTTGCTTCCGGATTCGGTGTGTATTTTCAACACAAGTGCACCGACAGGCGACACGTTTCCGCCATGCACAGCGGCGTGACCTGGTGTGGCTCAGACAAAAGCTGGAGGGCTACTGGGGCATATCGGCGACGCAGACCAGACTGTGGGTCTCGCGCCTGCACCACACCCGTAACCTAACCGGTACCGTGAACGCGGACTTGCGCCATTGGAAGAGGCCACGTTCGCTTTTCTTTCAATCGATGTCACACGTGTGCTGGTACTATGTGGTCAGCCTGGTGACGGAAGATTGGTGGGACATTTTTAAAGACGATAGTCTTTCTTGGGGACCTTCAACGGAAAAATTTTGGTCTGTTTGTCTTTCTGTACATTTGTCTGTTTTTCCACCCTAACGTTAACTCAAACGGCTCACCCCATCCGCAGTGCCCAACAATATTCCTCAAGATACAGCGCTCATACTTGAGCAATCGTCAAATAAAAATCAATCATTTCGCATATCAGCGGTACCATAACAACACGTCAGTGTTTTGTATGTGCGCCAATAGTATATCCTAGAGAAGGCCCACACGAGTAATTCTAAAGACGGTAGCGGTAAACACGCTGCGCTTACAGTGCGACGGGATGTTCAAAAAGGCGAGTGTTAGCAATGCTTTGCTAAAATGACATGGTGGTGGCACCTGTCCATTGCTTTGCGTTCCACACCTTACTGCCTCCGAGAATGGCACGCATCTTTCTCCGCAGGCGTGCACGCCTTCCTTCGTTTTTGAAGATAACTGCCAGATGGCGCTCGTGTCTAACGTGCCTCGATGCGCTCTTTCTCCTCCGCCGCACGTTCGGGGCACTCTTATGCAGTGCCTCTAGAATACCATTCGCCGATTTTCTTGCACAGAACATCAAATAAATGTTTTGTTCACTCTCTCCGGACCATCGTTTTCGACGACATTTGCAGTGTAACATGCAGATCCGGGGCCATTTTTTAAGTGGATCTGAGTAGAAGCCGAGTACGAAGCTCGCACGACAGCAGAAACTCAACCAGCTGAGGACAAAATGCCATCTGTAGCTAGAAGGTTCCCCCCTGAGCCAAATGCTCGGTATTATTCCGTTAAGCATGCCTTCCTGGCACCTTTATGAGAAAAAGCTTTTCTATTAGGCGAGTGATGAAAAGATGGGCGGTGTTAGAGCTTGCTTGTGGCCTTTCGGCAGCACTCCAGCGTTCACATGTTAGGTTTTTTATGCGTTTTTTCTTTTTTGTTTTTTATTTTTTTTGCTTTGCCTGAGTATATATAGGTGCGTCCCAATTTAATAATATTTAGTTGGAAAAATGTGGTGTGTCCTTGTTCCATCACTCGTTTGTTATCTGTTCTTTGCGCTGCCCTTCTTTGTGAATGACTTCTTTCTGCTCACCAAAAAGCAACGTTACTCAGAACAGCCAGGCTACTCAACCGGCGTTTTATATATTTATCCGTTTTATTTTATTACAATGGCGCAGTCGTCAAAAACCAAGCCTTAGGGCGACGCACCCTGGGGGGACGTCAGACAAGAGACGTCATGCACGGTTCCTGGGACATGAAATCCGCAAGCTTGCTTTCGCAGAAAGCCCAGTTCGGGATGCGCTCAGGCCTCCTCAGCTCCCCCTTACCTGCCGGCGCTACAAGCACCATCAGGCCAAGGTGGCTCCACATCTGTATACCGACGCTCATAATAATTCTGTTAACCATGCTTTCACCATCGATATCATCGCCACCGTTCTGATTGCAGCGATGGCGATATATTCCGCTCACGTCAATAAGGGCCCCCCAGGTAGCTCCCCCGACAATGCAGCGCAGTTCATCTGCACCAATACGCACCCGTCGCAACAACCGGGTATCTTGGCGTCTCCTCACTGCTTTGGAGTTTTAACTTTGAACTTTATTTTTTCCAACATACCCTCATTTGGGATGCTGAGGACCGGGGTGAAAAAGTCTCTTTATGGGCTTGACTAGGACCACGATCCCGTACAAAGTGGCAGGGATAAGCGAGTGTACACTATAGTATAAAATAAATCAGACAACTATGTCGCTCAATTAGATCTGTAAAGGAATGCGTAATAGAACTGCAAAAGGAATGCATAAACATTTATATATGAAGATATATAGACAGAAAATGCAAGTGAAACAGACCAAAAAAGACACCTTTAAAACAATGTACCAACTTCCAATTTCATAATCACATAAAAGATAAATGAGAGTGTAAAAGAAGAATTACAATGGCATTTCACTGATAGGACAAAAACGCATCTTTAGCAACATTTTTACAGTGTCAATTGTTTCAGATGGAACGGCAATAAAAAGCCGAGCATCTCCTTGCCGTAGTTCGTACGCGTGTGTGAAAGAAACCACGTGTGAACATGACGAGTGTTATAAAAACGGTCCGCTGGTTTATACAAGCAAGTGTGCCCAAAAAGTTATCACTTTTCAGTCCTGCGTAGTAGCGTTTCATAAGACTTCTTTCATAGTAATCTGGTAGAGTTAATAGGTTCATTTTTTCAACACGTGGGGACGTGTGGCTTCGACACAAAACATCTGCAATGGTTCAAACTGCCCTTTTCTGTCTGACATGTAATTTGTGAATGTTCTTTAATGTTGTAGTGCCCCAAACCAGATGACAATAATTTATGTGTGATAATAACAACAATTTGTAAATGAGAAAATAACTTTTTTAGGAAGCAGGAAACTCGTCATGGAAGCTCGTCATGAGACGCCCCTGCGAGCACCGGGGCCACCGCCGGTACGGACGCGAACACCACTCAGGACTCAATGCGAGCCTCACCGATAATGACGTGGACCATTCGTGTATACGCACGCAACTATCTCAGCAGCTCAACCAATTGGCATTGTGGAATTAAGGGTGCTCGCCGGCTGTTTTGCTCCCAGCAGCTGTTTGGGAAGTGCGCGCGTTCTGTGACTTTCAAGATGAAGTCTGGGTTGGTCGAGACCATCAACTTCCTGGGAACCCACTATGGGTGAACAGATCATAAAAAATGGCTGATGGCCATTGACGACCTTCGCGATGCCGCCAACGCAAGGGATGCCAACGAAGGCGTTTGGCAGCGATCATGTTTGGAAGGGTGTACTAAGTTGACAGGCCTTTTCCACCCGCTTTTTGGTACATGCGACGCACTTGAAGCTGACACCATGCCTCCGTTCTGAACGAAAGCTACGAGACACACACACCCTAGATCACGCAGCTCGGGCTTCCACTATTGTGCCCTCCCTCGAAGACCGAGACTATGAAGGGCACCATTCCGGCGCTTAAGCTTTGCCATATGTGTCCTCGGTAGAAAACATTCCCAACTTCTTTAACGGCGAAACTCACCCCACATGCTGTGCACCAATGCTGGTAATTGAGTGTGCTTTGTTATGGGACGCCTTCACCATACTACCAGGGGCTTAGAGCATTAACCGCAAAGATCGAGCGGATGCTGCTGTCTCGCAAATCATCACTTCAACACGTGACTGCATCGGCTGCTGCCGCATGGCGTCATTCAGCAAACAGCTCCGCATTTTTCGCAGGTCACCTGACTGGCGGACTACTCAGTTCAAAAATATTTCCAATCGAGAAGACAAAATTAAGATGGTTTTAGGACCACACCGGTGCTGCCAGTGCTGCCCGTGATTTTCGGCAAATCGGCTAGACAACTGGCAGCATACACAAGTACAACCACCAAGGCACAGTATGCAGAGTTCCTTACAAAAATATCCAGCCAAGTTGCAGTGTCGGGATGACCATGCACCAGGGGCATATTTCATAGTTTAAAAAGCTAAATCACTGCATGGCCGAAACATCTGCTACACAAGAGCGAAAGCCGAAACCCTGAGGCATTCTTGATATGTCATCTGGACAAGTCCCTGTATGGCAGTTAAAGACCGACGCGCAACAATGTATGCCGGCCTCCAGATGCAATTGTACAGCTGGCGTTGCAATGCCATAGCGTGGCCTAGTGTAAGAAAGCAAGATCGGTGCTGCTGCACTGGTGCTAGCGAGGCGAGTGAGAAGACGAGGGTTGAGAGTAGAATAGAGCGGCTGGCCTGCTGGGCAGGCGTTTCGACTATGTCTTTTTGTGTTCTTTAACAATATAAGTAGAGCGCGAAAATTAGGGAACCATAATGCTTCGCCTTTAGCAGTCAAACGCAATAGCAACATTTAGTTTGTAGTGCGTATTTCAAACACGTATTGCAGGAAGCGTTTTCGAATTTGCTATCCACACAATACGTAGTTTCAAGAGAAAAGGCGTAGTAGCGTATGTGCATTTTGTAGTGTGATACCGGCTTGCGACAACGCAGTCCTTATAATAATGGCATAATCTGACTCCATTGGCAATGAACATTCCACCACGCATTATTGCTGCAATATTTCATGTTGCAACAAGATGCATATATACAGGACGCGTGTGTTTTTGAAGCATGAAAGCTACTTTAACTGCATTTTGAAGCCGAGAAATTTCTTATCACTGTTTTCACAAGCAGATGCAATGCCGTGTGGTAGAACATCCACTTACACGCAAACTACCCGGGTTCGATCTTTACTCCGACCGCAAGTACCATGATGTAGTCTGCTCTAGCCTTTTTGTTTTCATTTATTTATTTTAGTTTCATTGTTCTCAATTTGAGCTTGTGTATTACATGATGGTTTTTTGCTCACAACCAACGACACCTGTGTCGACACCGGAAATTCTGCGAAACGAGCTTTTTAATGCTATCGCGCTGAAGAAAGATAAGACACTGGCTGGAAATAGACAGAAACAATTGCTCATTACATGCAGCTTCATATACGAAAGGACTATGGAAAGAGTATGGATCGTGCGTCAGAAAACAGGGTGCGCACATTAGAAAGCTGCTCATATCAAAAACTTAAGCAAGTTGTGGCATAGCAATTGGAATTCGCACTCCCGCAAACACACTGGCACCTAGCTGACAAAAGATTCAACATTCAATTTCAAAAGAGACGCCACTAACAGTTTGCGTTCAACCATTTTACTGCTGCGTCCCAGCACCTTGAGTTTATAGAACAGGTCCCGACGCGGTGCGGTAGTGACTAGAGTACTCGGCTGCTGATCCGCAGGTGGTCGCTGGATCTGATCTTGTCCTGTGGCAGCTTCATTTTTGATGGAGTCGAAAGTGCTGTAGGCCCGAGTGGTTATATTGCTATTGCACGCGAAAATCCCCAAGCGGACAAAACTTCCGGGGCCCTACACTACGGCATCTCTCATATTGATATAGTGGTTTTGAGACGTTAAACCCTACATATCAATCTTCAATCAGATTATGAAACAGAGACACACAGCCACACACTCCACAGTGCACTGGAAGATGCGCGCTCTTGTCGTTTGGGAACGTGAACTCAAGCTCCCGTGGCCACTGATATCCACACCTGCACGTTCGCCAATGCATGGGAATGATAATTGACATACTACTCTCACCACAGAGTCTACGTGATGTGTAGCGTGCTTGGTCGCAAAATGTTTCTTTTTTTAACCTCATCAGGAATACGCGCATACAGCTTGCAGAGCTTGCGCGGTGCTGAAAAGTCGATCGGTACATTGTGCCTAGCCGGAACCAGGTGTGGCTAGTTAAACTGCCACACTTCACATTGCCCTGTCTTTACTTGTATGCTCACAAGTGTGCGAAAAATCTGAGATGCGCAGCCACCGGGTCGCCATGAAGGGCACTCAGATCTTTTAGACATAACGCTGAAGGTACTACGATGAGCTAATTGGCCCAATGTGGCGAGATGTTTTTCTTGACGAGAATACTATTACGCAAGGAAAACGCCACCAGTCCTCACCTGAATACCATTAACGCGATTTCATTCTTGCCCTCGAGGTATTGGACGACGCTCTTGTTTTTAGGGTCGGCTAGTTGTCGTTCTGCAGTTATCGACGCTTAAAGTACTTAGAAAGCAGTCGCCCTCCTAGTAGTCCTGCGGCGGAGAGTCAATAAGGGCACGGGACAGGCAGTCGCCGTCAGAGTGCCTTCGCCCCGACTTGAAAACAACAGTGTCAGTTTCAGTTTATATTGAACAAGAAACAAGGTGGTTTTGGGACGTTATCATATGGTAGGTTTTGGGACGTTAAACCCCACAAATCAATCAATCAATCAGTGCTGTTGTGGGCTGTAAACAAAAAGCCGGTAAATTTGCTTGAAAGCGTCCACTGACCACAGCATTTGGCCGTCAGCAGTACGTAGCAAGTAACATTTTAGTACAGCAGTGCAACTAAACAAAACAAACACAATGTACAAAAAATTGAATATTTCAAATTTACTTATTGCAGTCTTCTTACAAAAGTGAAAATTATGCACAATACAAATATTGTCGAATGCAGTCATAAAACAAAATATATATACTAGCTAAGCTTCACGAGATCAATTTTGTTGCTATAAGAATCTCTGAAAAAAGAAAGAGAATAGAAACAGAAAAAGACTTGAAGCGTAAAAAGCTAAAAAGTATAACGCGCACCCACATCTAAAATACTTATTTCGAAGACATGGTAATTCTACGCACAACCTTTGTTCCCCATAAGTAGTTCTGCAACGCGGAATTTTCCAAATCTGCCAAAATCTGCTGAAATCTGCCGAAATGAGAGGGCATGGCAGGCGGCCGACGAACAACATGCCGAAGACTTTGCTTGCACCTATGCAGGTTGGTTACTTTACGAATGTTGTTTGTTATAGAAGTGAAGATCGATTTTTGTTACTAGTGTCGTGCCCTGGCAGATGTTTCAGTATTCTTTGTCATTGCTGCACAACGATTTCAGTCCTGCTGTCAAGCGATGTGGAGGAAAACCCTGGGCCTATTATTACTCAAATGCTACAAGCTATTTTAGACCACCAAAGGGCCTCAGACCGTAAAATGGACGCACTAAAGAAAGAAATCAGTGCATTGAATGCTAAAACTGAAACTTTAAGTGGCTGTCTTACGGTAATACAGGAAATGAATAAACAAGTTCCGATCCTAGAGAATATTGTGCAGGAACACGCTGCTAAACTTGCAGATTATGAAAACCGCAGTCGACGCAATAAGCTTTTGGTTTTTGGTGTTCCCGAAAGGAAGGGAGCTTCAGCTGTTGATTTGAAGAAAGTCGTGGTCGATGCGATATTTAAAGAAACCCTTAGTATAAAATTTCAAACGATTGAAAGAATCCATCGGCTTGGTAAGGAAAAACCTGGGAAAGATAGGCCCATAATCATGAAGTTTTATGATTACCGTGAGAAAGAAAGAGGTTCTAAAAAACTGCAAGAAATTTAAGGGGACCATGTAACCATAAGCTACGACTAGCGCCAGAGACACGGTTGAAATAAGGCGCAAGCTACGGAAAAGTGCAGCTTCAGATAGGGCTAAAAGTGTGCAGGTTAAGTTGGTGCATGATAAGCTTAAAATAAACGGTGATATATACGGCTGGGATGTCGCTCGAGAAGAACGATACCTGTATCAAAATCATGCAGGATAAACAGAAACAGAGATATGCTCTTGAAGCTGTCGGTGCAGGAAGGAACACTACAACAAACAAGAGCATGTCATCTAACGCGCCAGGAACACCCTTTTCTTCACCCCAGACATAGCTCCGGCTTCTTTTATTTGATGCCCGGAGCCCCGTTAACAAAGTAACTGAACTTGAATACGGTTTTGCTATCACGAAGCCCTCATGTGGTGGCCATATCTGAAACGTGGTGAGCACAGTTGTGCCCTGATAACTGCATTGTGCCAGAAGACTACAAAATCTTTAGATCTGATAGGGACTCGCGAGGGGGCGGGGTCGCTATCATAGTAAAAACTCTGTTGTGGCCGCACATGTTCGAAAGCAATGTACCAGAAACAGTAGTGGTGTAAAAGAAGCCTTTTTAACATAGCATACATTCTTGGTGTCGTGTATAGACCACCCACAACAGCAACAGACTATCTTGATAAATTGAATAACTTCCTTTGTGCTTATGTATATGGGAATACCCGGCTAATTCTTACTGGAGACCTTAATCTGCCTCACATTAACTGAGACGCTCTTTTTGCCGGACACGTCGTGATTGATAGTGAAGAAAAGATAATAGAAATTATGTTCGCTCCTAACTTCACCCAAATAGTGCACGAATATACACGAATGATATCTTCGTCTCGCTCAGTGTTGGACCTGGTGTTCCCTTCAAACAAATTGTGCAAATGTAATATCTGTGTTGATGAGGGAATTTCTTATCATAGATTGGTCTCAGTTACTATTTCACAGAGTATTTCACGAGCTAGAGCCTATAAGACCGTACAAGTAAATGATTACAGAAACGCGGATGACACTTCGATTCTTGACATGCTGAGGTATTCGTTTGATCATTTTGAGCACGCATCCGAGCGCCAAACAGTTAATGAATTGTAGGCAACGTTTTAAAGATATTATTAAATATTGCGTCGCCAAATTTGTTCCTTAGTAGAGTAAAAATAAAACAGACTAAAAAGCGCAATCCGTGCATAACACGAGATATTATTCACAAAAAGCGACAATTAAAAACCCTGCGGAGGAAAAGAAACTATGACTCCGAGTATATAGCACGTCTACAAAAGAATTGAAGAAATACCTGTTGGAATCCAAGCGCGCTTGTTTTGGTCAAAAGTGGAGTTGTTGTAGTAATTATTCACCTCACAAGTTCTGGCTTTATATGTCCGATCGGCGTGATAAAATTCACCAGCTGAAACGTGAAAATGAAATCGTGACGAAGAATGTTGATATTGCAGATAGTCTTAACATTTTTTCAGTCAGTTTTTACAAGGCGCAGATGTGACACTAAAACAGAGGATGTAATATGTCACCTATATAAGCCGATGGGTGAGATAACTATCAGTCGAGACGGAGTATGGAATGGCCTATTGTCTCTTCATTCCAAAAGAGCATGCGGAGCCTGATGAAATACCTACCCCCTTTTTTTGCAGCGTTATGCGGAGTGGATATCTTACTACTTAGAAGTTAATTTTCAAAAATATATTTGTATTAGTTCAGTGCCATCAGACTTGCGCACAGCTGTAGTTGTCCCTGTGTTAAAGAGTGGTGATTGGTTGTCCGCCAATAATTGCCGTCCCGTATCGCTCTCATCTATCTGCTGCAATATATTGGAACACGTCATTGTCAAGCATGTCCACACATTCCTAGACAAGAAAAAAATACTTTTGTCTTTATCAGCATGGCTTTAGGAGTAAAGTTTCGACTACAACACAGCTTATAGAAACTATTCATGACTTTGCTGACAGCTTTAGGTATGAATGAACAAATTGATGTCATCTGCATAGATTTCGCTAAGGCCTTCGATAAGGTACCTCATGACACATTACTGTATAAGCTTCTCTGTGCTGGACTAAGTCAACTTTTATCTAATTGGAGTAAAGCCTACCTAAATGACAGGAAGCAATTCGTGAAAATTGATAACTCTATGTCTATCTCACTAGAAGTGTTTTCTGGGGTTCCACAAGGCTCGGCTCTTGGGCCCTTATTGTTTTTGATATATGTCAATGATATCGCAGATATCGCCAAACTCCATGTAAAGCTCGAACTGGTTGCTGATGATTGTTTAATTTACGCGCGAGTGACTGGTAGAGAGGACCAATTGAACATTGCTTAATGTCTAAAGGAATTACACCCAGGGTGTGAGGCTTTGGGAATTGAAATCCTATTATTCGAAATCTGCCGTCACCCAAACTTTCGGGACCAACACGGTAACTCCATTTCAATAGTGTATCGAGAATCACACCTCGTAGACAGTTAATGTGTTTAAGTACCTAGGTTTCACAATAACGCGTAACGTAAAGTGGCCACAGACAAATTGATTCTGTTTGCTCTAGGGCCTCACAAAAATTGTACATATTAAGAAAAAAACTCCAGGGTGCTAGTATGGACGTAAAACTTCTTGCTTTCAAAACTTTCATACGGCCGATACTGGAATATGCCAGTATTGTCTAGAGTCCCCACCAAAAAGTGCTTGTAAATAAACTTGAACGCATACAACGGCTTGCAGCTCGCTTTATATGCTCGAGATATAAGCAGAACGACTCAGTCGCAGAAATGCTACAACTATGTGATCTGGAGACGCTCCACAAGCGCAGGCGCAAAAATAGAATAAAGTTTCTTTTCCAACAATTAAAAGGTGAGTTAAAAATTAACAGAAATGACTACATAGAATAACCTGGGAAACGAAGCGAGAGGGCAAACCATACACGAGTACTGCACCCTTATTTTGCACGAACGAAGGCGTACCGTCATACTTTTTCCAAGATGTCATTCAAGATTGGAATGGGTTACCAAGTAACATAGTCAATGGGGGAGAATGGTAATGAATTTGTGCAATTACTTGATTTACATTTATGTGATTTATTGTATATATTATTGCGATTGCTATTTGTTGTATTGAGAATCAGGGTGTGTGTTTTTGGTTTGAAATGAAGAGCTTTCACGGATTTTTATATACGTATACCTGGTTTATCGTTGGGAGATGTATAGTTATATCCCCAATTTGTTTGTACAGTGTGTCGTACCGTTTCCTGTAATGACCCTCAATAGAGGGTTGACAGTACTTCTGAATAAATGAATAATAAATCTGGTGTCACGTGTATGTACGTTAAGTGACAAGTAGGCAATGCTTTTAAGGGACTTGTATTTTTATGTGACTTCTCATTCATTGGGTTTACTGATGATACGTTCACATACGTTTGGAAGTGAGACAAAATTCAACTCGTTAAAAAGTGGTTCTCAATGACTATCATGTGAATCATTTGGTATAGTTCGATAGATTTGTTTTGTACAATTTGTTATTCATTTATGTTAGAAGAAACTGTAGTATTCTATTCTAGGTTGCGTAACATAAAAATTGAGAGAAATAAAGAGTTGTAAATGAGGAACTTCACAGTTCAGTTGAGTGACTAACGCACCTCAAACAATATACCAGTGACTCGAGGTAATTTCATCGCCGTAGCTTTTACGCGAAGATCCCGTGGCAGGTGCTATCGAAAAAGAGCTGCTAGACAGTTAACTGTATATACTAATTGAATATGCAATTCTCGAAACTTTAGCGCAACTTCGGTATCAATTTTAGAATCCGTGAATCTAGAAAGGCGACTCTTGTGTTAGTAGCGTTTACTGCAAGGGAAGCAGCAGCAGATCACGCTAATCATTTGTTTAGTTCTTCTTTTTTTCTGCTGAAGTGCATCACTTAGATTTCTTGATGTAATTATTATGGTACTATCATCAGTGTAAATGAAAATGTCAGCAGAATTTTCAATGTTTACGAGGTTATTTTTATAGTAGCCAAACAAGGCTGGTGCCAGATCCTTCCTTGTGGCACTCAATAATTTAGAGGTTTCACTTCTGAAAAATGGTTCTTTACTATCACTTTTTTGCTGACATCAGACAAGGTAACAGTGAAGTCATCTTAAAAATACACCACAGATACCATAGTGAGTGCGGTTTTTGTTCAATGTTACTTGCTATTGAGGTCGAATGCTTTGTAGTAATCGACGAAAGTTCCCAGAGCACATTGCTCGCAAACAAAGGCATCAAGTATTTTTGCGTTTTCTGTCAAAGGAGCTGATTCTGTCGAGCGTATTTTCTGAAAAATAAACGGCGACGATGCTATTAAATCGTGCTTATGAGGAAAAGAAGTCATAAACGTGAATTAAGTTTTCCAGACCCTTTGAATATACTGGTAAAATCGTTATAGTCCTGTATTGGGAAAGCGCCATCCTATCTGCGCCTTTAGTGTAGGACATTTACCATAGCCATTCCCAATGCTTTTGAAAACACTTCATGAGCGAAAACAACACAAAAAGGTGTTTGAGTAGTGGGGCTTTGCATCACGGA
This sequence comes from Rhipicephalus annulatus, assembly GCA_013436015.1. Taxonomy (NCBI): domain Eukaryota; kingdom Metazoa; phylum Arthropoda; class Arachnida; order Ixodida; family Ixodidae; genus Rhipicephalus; species Rhipicephalus annulatus. Next base: position 136,496 of record WOVY01013905.1, read on the forward strand.
CTCGCTAAAGGGACTAATGTGAAGTCTATCAACCTGACTGCTGTACCTATTTTTAGAGATCTAAATACATGAATTGTTTTGTGTTCTGATGCAGGAACCAGACACGCACTTTTCTTTTGCATTGTCACAGGGGTCGTGACGTGGCCGAAGACAGGAGACTTCGTGTTGGAATTTAACTGTTTATTTGGGCGAACCTGTGCCCGCTAAACGGAAAGTCCAATTACAGCAGCAGTCTCGCACAAATAGCAGCCCCACCGCGGTGGTCTAGTGGCTAAGGTACTCGGCTGCTGACCCGCAGGTCGCGGGTTCAAATTCCGGCTGCGGCGGCTGCATTTCCGATGGAGGCGGAAATGTTGTAGGCCCGTGTGCTCAGATTTGGGTGCACGTTAAAGAACCCCAGGTGGTCGAAATTTCCGGAGCCCTCCACTACGGCGTCTCTCATAATCATATGGTGGTTTTGGGACGTTAAATCCCACATATCAATCAATCAATCGCACAAATAGCAGTCTCGGACTGATAGCGGCGAACGGAGCGTCGGCCTTCGATCAACAACTGACAAGCGGCGAAGCGCATCGGCATTTGTACTCTTGCCGTCGAATGTTCTAGCGTTATCGCTGGCGGTGGCGTAGGTTCCAGAACAATCTGTACCATTCGCACAGTGGCCGTGATCTTATCAAAATGATCTACTACAGTCCGGAACCTTCTCGAAAACTGCAGGCGCGGCTTGCGCTGAGAATCGTGTGGTGTTTTGGGACGATAACAAAAACTTGGAAAATGAAACTTGGCAGCATACTATTTAGAAATTTTGTGCAGTTAGGTTCATGAGCTCGACTTGTGAGGGATACAATATAATTTTCCAATGTATTTGTCAATTTCGCCTCTGAAATCACGTTACCAGTTGTTAAATATCTAGAAATGTATTTGCATCACTTGCTTGCTACCCAAAAAAGCTATTCAGTTACTTCCATCCTAGCTCCAACCTATTCATTAACTCGCAGTTATAATGGTTACGTAAATTTATTACGTTTTCTATTACCTCAGAGGCTGCTTACTTTGTTTCTGTACACTTTAAACTCCCTAAAAGATTCCTCACATTTTGTGGTTAAAAAAACATTGAATAATTTATTTTTGCATATGTCTTTCCTGCATTGCTTCGTAATCCTTTTGCGGTAAGGTAATGAAGTCCTGCATAGAAAAAATTTATCTCAGACACACTTGAACATAGACAATAAACAAATATAGGCTAATTTAGTATATCCAGCGCCATAAATCTTTGACCAGTTCAATTCTGACACTTGTCTTATGAAAGCCTCTAGGGAATGTTCATTCATGTCTGTTAAAAGTACTTCCGAGCTGTATTTGCTGGCAGCAGTGCATACTTTGTACCATACAGCTATTTTATTCAATTTCATTTTTATTTTCTTGAGGACCCCACCAGGGGGTATCACATAAGGGGTGAATACGCAGAAAAAGAGAACATTTGAAACACGTTAATTTTCGCAGCACAGGTTATTCGCAACATTGTCGCGAAGGATGATGGGCAGGTGGTTGAAATAATGGAGCAGGAAAGGTCATTTAAATCCTTGACGACGCGGGGAAAAAAGAAGCCGAAAAAGTGGCAGTTCTGTTGCGATAACAGGACACTTGAAGTGGATGGCTTGTGCGGTGTGAAATTGTATGTCGGGGGGACGATGTAAGGAGCTGCCTTGAGGGAATAATGAGAAAATTTATGAAAGAGAAAAAGGGTGGCGGTACGGTGGCGAACAGAGAGGGGTGTTAAGCCGGATTGTGCCTTTAAGGATGAAACGCTGATGCCGTACGAGTACTGGGAGTGAACGAATCGAATGGCGCGATTTTGGACAGATTCGAGGTCGTTAATTAGGTATGTTTGGGGAGGGTTCCATATGGGAGAGGCATATTCGTGTTTCGATCTGATGAGGGACTGATATACCAGCAACTTCACTAAGTTTTGGTGCATGACGTAGGTGACGCTTCAAGAAGCCCAGAGTTTTATTTGCCGACAAGATTGACGTTAATAATATGCACATTCCAAGTGAGATCGCGATACAATGTGGCACCTAGATACTTGTATGATGGTTGTCATTGTACAGAGACGTTGGTGATAACATAGGAAAAAAATGAAAAGATTCCTACGGCTGGAAAACGTAACAAGTTTGCATTCGTTAGGGCTAAGAGACAGAAGCCAATTATCGCGCCATTCTTGAATGTGGTTAATATTGTTCTGGAGAAGATTTTGATCGTGAGTGTTAGCTACAGTCCGATAGAATACACCAGTCATCTGCAAATCCGCGAATTTTGCATGGATACACTGAGGGATAAGCCGGTAATATATATCAGAAATATAAGGGGGCAAAGAACGGAACCTCGAGGTTACGCCTGATATAACTTTGAGATAAGCAGAAGATTTAATTATTGACATGCACACACTGAGAATGGTTAGTTAGAAATGCTTTGATCTAATTTAGTACACTTGGGTCTAAGTTTAACTGGGATAGTTTTAGCATTAGTCTTTCGTGGGGTACTGTGTCGAATGTACCTTTGCGTAATTTAGAAAGATTGCGTCAGTTTGTAAGTTGTTGTCAAGGTTAGCACTGCAGATTGTGAAGAAATGTTGCTAGTTGTGTTTCGCAGGAGAATCTTTTTCTAAACCATGCTGGCTGGGGTGAAATAAGTTGTTAGAATCTATAAAGTTTACAATCTGTGAGTAGATGACATGTTCCATGATTTTGCACGGGACGCTTGTTAAAGAAACGGGATGGTAGTTCGATGGACAGTTGTTATCACCTGATATGTAGATAGAAACGACCTTGCCCATGTTCCAGTCATCTGGAAGAATGCCTGTGGAGAGTGACTGCACAAACATCAAGCACAGAAACGGGGCGATGGTGTCATGGATATATTTTTACACTTTTGAATTAATTATCGCCGACGCCACCTGATGAGGGACAGTTTCATGTTTTGAATGACACTTGAAATACGACTTGCGCAAAATCAATTGAGCTCATAGTGTTGGTTATTTTCCGAAAGTCAGTACCTTGGTGACCTGCCAAGACTAAGTTGACCATTCTCGTTCACCCAACTGAAATTTTTGTCAATAAAAGAAATAATACATCGAACACTTCCTGCAGGTGGGCAATGAAGCACTCTAAACACATTGTCAATGTATAGCACATTCAACAATTCATAAGTATCTCTACAACAGCTGTAACGTTCTACAGACGGGCAAGTTACGGTATGCTTTATCCTGAGCATCACACCACTTCCTAAATGCGATGAATGATTCAGGAGGTAGGGTGTGCCACCTGGTGGCTTAAAAACATTGGAATCATCGCTAATGATGTGATTATATGTGGTGTGTAACATCCTCAAACCACCATATGGTTATAAGAGACGTCCAGTGGAGGGCGTTTGAAATTTCGTGCACCCGGAGTTTTTCAACGTGCACTCAAATGTCAGCACTGGACCTGCAGCACTCTTACCTCCATCGAAAATGCAGCCGCCATAGCCCGAATTGGATACCTGCGACCTGCAGGTAAGCGTCCGAGTGCCTTAGCTACTAGACCACCGCGGTGGAGCAGAAGCACTACATGGGAGCAGAAGCATCTGTATATCACGTTTCAGCCCTATTGAAAAAACGTTCACCTTAGGAATAGTGGAGTTCACTATCCACCATTTTGGTGGATTATGGCGGTGAAATTCGTTGGTGGCACATGGTGTATGGTGACGTATGGTAGAGCGAATGGGGGATGGCGCCCTACAGCCACCAGTGCTGGAGCGCGAAGCAGCGTCAGAACCACCGCGACGAGCTGCCACTAAAGAGAGAATAAAATTAATTGTATAAAAAAACCAAGTAAAAAGCACCGCAAGAAAAGGTGCAACAGCACCAATCGATCCTGCCACCTTCGGATTTGTAACTGAGCCCACTAACAACTGCGCCACGCCAATAGATAGTAGTAGCGGTGTTAAAGAAGTAGTAAACACACAATTTCACTGTTTCACTTCAGCTTTGTTTGTCGCTTACTTGAGATTGATGGGATCTGTACATGCTACTAACGTATGCGCATTTTATAAACGCGAACAACTGCTGCCTCTAACGATTTCCATCTGCGATAATGGCAACGGCGCTATGTTTTTGTTGCAATTTACAACCACAACAAAAAAAAAACAACTCAGTGGACTGAAGAGCAGGTAAAGTTCGTCGGCTGTTACTGCCAAGTGTATTATCTGTTTATCGCTCCTTCCAAAGGGCGATATCTGTACAAGCTTTATGACGCTTTTAAGCTCATTCAATATATACGCCCACACAATTGATTGTGATGCTTTTTTTCGCGCAACGAACAGCGCAGTCATGCAAGCGCACCGCTGTCGCTCTTTCGTTTGGAACAACTACATAACGGCTTGGCCAAAACGAATGCAGTGCGCCAGACACATTATGCTATCATGTTGGTTAAGTAAACATACGAATTGATCAGTCTGTGTTCTCGCATAAGAGCAAGTGAAGTGCCAGCGAGTGCAGCCGGCGGCGGTCGGTGAGAGCAGGCGTACATTTAGTGGAAGCGCTGCAAGCGCGCCGCGTTGATATTTGTCGCTTCTTGCGCGGACACCGTGTACAATAAAAAATGTTTCATTTAGGGTAAATGATACCACAGCTGTGCTGTATTGTCATTTTTACTCATCGAAAATGTGCATTCTGAAACTCAGAAGCACCGATAACAATTGTGCGGGCTCGGTCGGTAGGATTCAACTTTGGTGGAAATCCTGGTGGTAGAACAGAAGAGTGAAGGTCGAATTCGCTGGGGCTCGTCTCGATGCATGTCGAAAGTGAAAGTTATGCATATTCACACGCACTTTGTTAACTTAAATGTGCAGCTCAAGCAATAGAATGTACAAGAATCGCCAGGGTTGCGTTTCTAGCGTGTTCACAAAGGGACCACTGTTTTCTGCTCTATAACTTTGAAAGGGGCAATTGCGAACAGAAACTCATTTATTTCTCGACAACTGCACGCTGTTGTAGAACATTTATTGTCACTGTTCGCAGTGACACCTCTAGTCTTCTAAACATCATAACAAAGAAACACATCGCGGATGTGTTTCAAACTGATGTAATTACGTGCGCAAAATGTAAACATGCCCCGCCACGGTGGTCAAGCGGCCAAGGTACTCGTCTGCTGACTTGCGGGTCACGGGTTCGAGTCTCGGCAGCGGCGGCTACATTTCCGATGAAGGAGGAAATGTAGGCCCGTGTGCTCAGATTTGGGTGCACGTTAAAGAACTCCAGGTGGTCGAAATTTCTGGAGCCCTCTACTACGGTGTCTCTCATACTTATATGATGGTTTTGGGAAGTCAAACCACACATATCAATCAAAGTGTAACATATTCACGGCCGCTTATTTCACGCTCCACAAAAAATTGAAGCGTTGTTGACGTGCACCACTGGAATAAAAAACAAACGTGCTAGAAAGCGTAATTAGCAGCGTTGGTTTCTTTTGACCATAAATATATATCTCAGCGCATACAAGAGTGAAACAATGGAAATAAGTGCATTCACATACTGTCATGTGCTTTTTCATTATGCCACCATCATTCACCAAGCTCCCATTACGCCATCGTCATCCACTTTGCTTCAAGCCTTCAACAAAACACGTTTAGCCTCGCCACTATCAGCCGGCAGTTTCCACCGTCACCACCATTGATTCGCCACCAACACCGCCATCTGCCACCAATTTTTCCCTCTAGCTTTCATCAGCCGGTGCTTTCCACCGTCACACCATTGGCTCGCAAACACCACCACCACCTGCCATGATTTTTTCCGCTATCGGCGTTCTCAGCCATTATGCCAACTGCAGTTTCCATTATATACACTAATATTTCCACCATATCCACTAATATATCCAACTTATTCACCAATGGTTCGAGCATTCACAAACCCAGGATTTTCAATAGGAGTTATTATGAATGCATCAGGTTTAAAACCCAATTTGGCTGTCAATACAAGAATGTTATCTTCCCTGTTTTGAGCAAACTGTGCATGCATGTGAATAAAGTTTAGCGTTTCAAGATTATCTGCATGCAATCGATGAACTTTACTTGGCGTGAGATAAGCAGTAGCCATTGTGCCTTTAGAAGTACTATATAAACAATATATCTGTCATTTATTCGTTCTTTTTCAGATCATCAACGTGCCCAATACACAGCGCACGTGTGGATTCAGTCGGCATCGCGAAAATGTTTTCGTCTTTCATCCACGCAAAGCACCAGTTTTCTTTTTAGGGGCGAAGCTCCTTATGGCGTGACTTGTGGGTCCCTTGTAGTACGTAACCACCAGTGGCACTTAGGTATAACATTGCACCTCCAAGGTGGTGCCGGTGAGAGATTTCTTCTTTGCGTTATTTACCAATAAAAAATTGTGCTCAATGTACATGCCAATGGCTGCTAATGGGGAATGAGAGACAGGAGCATTCGGCTTTCAATCAACGCGCACGCTGCGATCCCCATTAGCAGCTATTGGCATGTACATTGAACACTATCGAACAAGAAAGGGTTGCTCATTATACTGGCTGGGTTTAACCTCCTTAGTTTTAGAAAGGTTTAGCAAGCGTTGAGCCGCAGGGTCATGAATACAATGAACTACTATATACCATGAATGAATTCGAGGTGGTTAAAGGGGGGAAGCAGATACGAAGCGCAAGCCGTAAGAAATTAGAAGCTGAATCCTCCTGTCTCTCAATTCACATTAGCAGCCACTGGCATGTACATTGAGCACTATCTGACAGGAAAAGGTTGCTACGTTATATTCGCTGGGCGTAACCTCTTTGGTTTTAGAAAGGTTTTGCGAGCATTGGGCCGCAGCGCCATGAATACAGTGAACTATTGTATACCATTGACTCAAGGTGGTTGAAGGTGGGAAGTAGACCCGAAGCGCAAGCCGTAAGAAAGTGTGCGCGTGTCACCTCTCGTGTATTCCTTGGAATGCCCACTGAATGGCGGGGCTTCTATATGGGGAACATATGATAAAAAGATGCGAGATGGTGGGACTTGGAGTGTTGAATAGATGGACGAACGGACACACAGACAGATGCATGGATGGACGCATGAACAGACGCAGGGGCGGATGCAAGAACGAACGCAGGGACGGGCTCACGAACAGACGCTTGAACGGTCACAAAGACGGACGCATGGACGGACGAATGCTTCGCCCCACTCTCCATCATTTACTCCGTAGATATGCTGCCATTTTTTTTGTTTTGATCGTGGTAGTTACACCCAGCATTTTTTAAAGTTCGGAGCATAGGTGTTCATTGACAAAGACCCTTGCCTAAAATTTTTTAATGCTCTGTACAGCCTACGATTGGAACTACAGTGTTCGACTTAAAGTTATCTTTTGTATCAACCGTATGACAAGTTTCCTCATTCTCCTCAGATATTGGCACACGTGTGGCTTCCCAAATGTTCATCAAAATGTCAGACTTGTTTTTCGTGTTGTTGACCGGAATGCCTTAGATTTTAAGGTTTCTGTTTCTGCAGTATTGTTCCAGTTGCAGAATCTTGTGTTCGCTTATAAATACTTCCTTTTTCAGTGTGTCAAACTCTGAATACAGTAAGCGTTCTCTGGACGAATTTTATCATTGTCTGTTCTGATTTTCTGAAAGTGTTCAATTTCATAGAGACATGGCCGACCACTACCAAGAAGAGGAAATGAGATGACTGCATGGATGGACAGATGGTCTCTCGTAGTGACTTGAGCGAATTCCATGTTTCTCGTGAGAAGCGTAGTGATAATTTTATTTATGGATTGAAGAATGCGAAAAAAGCCTGTGGCGCACTCTGCAGGCAGAAGCTCTGGTGGCACACATCATGAGCGTAAATACCAGTTGCTGTTTGAGTCGTTGTCCGTAGCACAAGAGGTTTATGTTCAGTGTTGCTGTTTGCTCAGTTGCATACAACTAAAAAATGTTAGCTGATGTTTGGCCTGTATATGACATAGGCTTGAATCAATCCTAAGCAGTTCACTGTATATATGTATATATATATATATATATATAGTGGGAGTAATAATTCAATGGGCCAGTTAGTCTTCGTGAAGGTATGGGATAGGGCACATCGGGAGCGTTGTCAACAAGGATAAATATATTTATTTCCCAACAGTTTCGGGAGGGGACCTCCTTCATCAGGGGATGAGTTATACTGACATGAGCTTCCAAACTTCCTTGCTGCCACGTCCCTCTCGCCTAGAAAGACGTTTGCGAGAGTGAGAGGGAACTGGAAAAAGGAAAAAAAACAAAAAAGGGGGGAAAAAGACGAAAAAAGAAAGAAAAGAAAGAAAGTAAAAAAGAGGAAGAACCACTGTCAACACTGAGAACGAAGCTGTCTCGATCGGGTGCCTGCGGCTGCGTTCCTTGTTCCATCCTCAGGGTTGCGGTCAAGTAGCCGGCGGTTACTTTTATTTTATTTTATTAGATCTACCTCTTGTTCCGTAACTGTTTTAGTGCATCGATAAGTGTAACTTCTTCTTATTTCATGTCTGTTTCTTCTCCGGGCCAGAGGCCTGCCCTCTGGTCAGCCTCTGTTCCCCCTCAAGATCTTCCTCTGGAGTTGTTTCTCCGCAATGGAACCCGTAGCGTTCCTGTCGCTTTGGTGCCGACCACCGGTGGGTTCATCCGCATGAAAAACCCCAAGACAATCCAAACGGAACTTCGTGCGATCACTCCCCACTCTCTACTGATAACAGAGGTTCGTCAGTTTGGACGCGGGGGGGATACTATGCTGCTCACCAGACAAGGCCTGCATCCAAGACCTTCTGAAGTGCACTACTTTTGCATCACATCCGGTGAGCTCTTTTATCCCACCTCATCTAGCATGCTGCAAAGGATTGGTTCGGGGGGTAGACGCAAGTCTAAGCCCAGCAGAAGTCTTGGACATCTTTTCCCCAGCAGGTGTTATTTCTGTTTACCGCTGCACCAAACAGGAAAACCAACAGAAAGTTCCCACTGAAACTGTAATTGCCACATTCGCTGGTACAGATCGCCCTTCGGAGATCAAGGCATGGCCGCTTATCTATAAGGTCGAAGCTTTGGCTCCCCGTCCGCTGCAATGTGCTAAATGTTGGCGCTTTGGACACAGTACTAAAGGTTGTCGATCGGAGACTCGATGCCGCATATGCGGAGCCATATACGGGGCTGGTCATAGTACTGCTGAGTGTCAATCAGACAATAAGACATGCTGTTTGTGCAAAGCAAATCACGCTGCAGACGATCCTAACTGCCCTGCAAGATCAAAGGAACTTCAGGTGATTGAAATCATTGAAAGGAGACGATGCTCTCGTAGAGAAGCAATTGCAGAAATTCAAAGCAGGAGTCAGGGTTATGCCGGTATAGCAGCTCGTCCACCTCTTTCTATGGATGCATCACTTTCTCAGTCCATTTCTGCTATGGTAGAAAAGGCCGTAGAAAAAGTATTAGAAAAATTTTTACTCAATCTGTCCGACTCACTCAATAGTATTATGGATTCACAGATGTTGGGCACATCTGATCGAATAACTAAGCGTATCCAACCTCCTAGTGCCTCAATTAGTAAACCTGCCGAACATCAGTCAGATGTCTCTATCGATAACGAGGCAATGCTTTCCAGTCCTAACACAACTCAGCAGGAAGGTATATCTGATTCAGAATCAATAATTAATCGGGATGTAGATATGGATGCTCGCCTTTTGAAACGCACCAGATCACCCACTAGCAAACTTAATAATTCTTCTCATCCGAAAACAAAAAAGAGTGTGAAGGAATCTATGACTAAAGCGGACTTCTTAAAAGATAGTATCTTAGATCAAGCAGTTGCTACTGCTCGCTTATCATCATAGGGTACCTTAGAGTACTTCAGTGGAACTGCCGTTCAATTCTCTCTGCAACTACAGACTTATTATACCTAATTTCTCAACAATCTCCAGACGTCATAATTTTACAAGAAACTTGGCTGTCTGCTGATCAAAACTTCTATCTAAAAGACTATCAGTGCTTTCGACTGGACCGAGACTCACGTGGTGGAGGATTAATGTTTTTCATTTCATCCAAAATTTGCCATAAAGCACACTTAGTTTACCAACAAATATCACACGATTATGAAGTATTGGTTCTGGAAATTCACTTTGCCGGATGCGCGCCACTATCTATAGTCAACAACTACTTTCCGGCTGGAATACAAGATGAAAGAGCCCTTGACGTGACTGCGAGTTTTTGCAGAAACAGTATGCTATTTGCGGGAAACTTCAATTCCCATCACGTTTCATGGGGATTCCGCACTGATTCATCAGGAAAACGGTTGTGGGACTGGACTAACCGGAATAACCTTATTTGTTGGAACTCCAGAGTTCCGACATTCGTTCGATGTAATTCGAGGTCCGTCTTAGACTTGACATTTGCTAGCTCAAGTGTGACAATATCGTCTTGGACTGTTCTTGATACTGCTACAAGTAGTGATCACTGCCCCCTCGTATTTGAAGTCAGCATTCCTTTAGTGACGGTAGATCGCCAGGTGCAAAGTTTTGTAAACTACTCTAAATTTAAAAAGAACTTGCAGTCAACGCTGTCTTCCTTGCCCAATATGGAAACAAATATGAAAGCTATGAGCCTTTGTTCCACCCTAAAGTGTACAATTAAAAAATCACAGTTCACTATATCTTCACCAAAGGGAAAAATCATATCTGCCTGGTGGAATGCGGATTGCGCCAGAGATTATAGACGCCGCAAAGCTGCATGGAAAAAACTCCTCACCAACCAATGTGCCACTAATTGGAGAAATTATTTATTTGCTAAAGCTACCTTTAGGAGAACCGTTTCATTAGCGAAAGACGATTATGAAGAAAAACGGTACACCTACTTATCCAAGAGTGGCAACAAGAAAGCTCTATTCAGATTTCTCCGTATCGTAAAGCTATTACAGCACACGTAAATATTGACTCAGTTATTTTTACTCCAACTGATTTGGAAAATACATTAACGGAAATTGCAATAGAATTGGAGAAGAGATTTACATCACAAATCAAAATAAAGTGTGCAAAACCGTCGTTCAGAAATGATTTTATTGAAGTAAGTAGGGATGAACTTGCGCACGTCGTTCGTATTCTGCCAAACACAGGTCCTGGACCAGATGGTGTCACTTCGAAATGTTAAAAATATTATTCGACATCTCTCCTGAAGACCTCCTTATTGTTGTCAACTATTCACTTGAAAATAGTTGGATACCTCCTGACTGGAGACTAGCAAAAATAATACCGCTTCTTAAAAAACAGGGACTAGGAATGGAGATTGATAACATTAGGCCAATCGCTTTAACATCACACGTAGTTAAGGTATTAGAAAGATACTTTACATTAGAGTTACGAAGTTCATAACAGATAATGCGATACTCAGTGCGTGCCAGATTGGATTTAGACCAGGTTACTCTATATGGTGGGCGCATGTTGATTTAGAGGCTCGTATAAAGCTTGCTCGGCACAGACGACAATATGCGGCCCTAGTAACCCTTGATTTAGCCAAGGCATATGACAGTGTTTGAACATGCTATTCTTATCAATGTCCTAAAAGAGCGTACGTTCCCGCAGTACATAACAAATTGGATATACGAATTTTTAAAAGACAGAAATTTTATTGCTTCCAACGAGGTGTTTCCACGCCGAGTATAGCCAAACGAGAGGTGTTCCTCAGGCTCTGTTCTATCGCCTGTGCTATTTAACATTTTGTTAAGCTCAATACCACAGAGTGATAAGGTACACGTATATGTATATGCAGATGATATCGCGTTCTTTGCATCTGACAACGATATTTATTCACTACATTCGACTTTACAGTGTTATTTGGCAACATTGGAAACCTGGTTTCAGAAAATTCATATGAACCTGAACGTAACTAAAAGTGCTATAATAGTTTTTTCCGTTGGACGCACCAGTTACTATTTCTCTTCAGTACCATCAGGAAATAATACCCCAGGTTAATTTTATTAAATATCTGGGTGTACTGTACGATCAACAACTGAGCTGGCGTGACCACATTGAATATATTAAATTAAGGCTACACGCGCTGTTGGAATGATAAGTAGGCTTAGCCGCCTCCGTTCCGGTCTTCGCAGAGATACGATGATCATGATTTATCGCATGTACGTTCGTCCGATTCTTGAATTCGGATGTGTACTATTCTCTGGTGGACCAGCATACAAAATAAACCCCCTCATTCTCTTAGAGCGGGAAGCCCTACGTAGTTGTTTAGGTGTGCCAAAATTCACAGCTAACAATGTTTTGTATCAAGAAGCTCGGATACCCCCCTTGCTTGCAGATTTCGTATTTTAACAGTAAACACCTATTTAAAATTTTCTGAATCCACTTTAAGAAGGCGACAATTTGTATTCTTTGCCGAGCCTGGTGTCTTCTTCAATGAGCATTGGTCCCGTGTATATAAACCCCAAGTGCTATTTGTTCAAACACTTCTAGATGCTTTAAATGTTAATATCTTCGAGATCACACCATCTGTCAAACCAATCGGCCAAGTGCAAATAGAATTTGACGATATCTTCCCCTTGAACGCTAAACACTTGCCCTCTAAATATTTGATTGGTTTATTAGAACAACACCTGTCTCAATTAGGTACTAATACAGTAATTGCAACGGATGCATCTATGAGTGGCGAGAAGGCAGGTGTGGGTATTTTTTCTCTCTCATTATTCTGGTCATTTTCATTACGCCTCCCAGATTATACACCAATATTTGAAGCGGAATTAAAGGCCGTTATACTAGCTATTCGTAAACTACCCGCGACTCATTCGACAGCTGTGATAGTGACTGACTCGTATTCCGTGTGTTCATTCTTATCATCGTCGTCGACATCAGCAGTACTAGAGACTTTTAAATCATTAATCCCAGCAAACATTCGTCTAGTGCGAATGATATGGGTTCCAGGCCATCGTAGTATATTTATAAACGAGATGGCTGACAAACTTGCGCGAACATCTCTTGATCTTCCGATTGTGCCAATCATGCCTCCTACAGCTTATGTAAAGCAGCGAGGTTTAGAAAACTTTCCCTTCTTGAAGACTCATCAAAAACTATTATACCTAATCCAGATTTCTCGCACCTGCAATTCACATGGAATAATAAATGGTGTCCCACGCGTAATTGGGAAGTCTTGGTAACAAAATTACGTTGCCGTGTACCACCTCTTAATTTCTACTTAACAGGTCTGGTCTGGTGGCCATCCCCTCTGTGCTCAAGCTGTAACGAACCTGAACATATCGACCATTTCTTATCACATGTCACCGATTCAAAAATCAAGAAAAAACTGCTTCGAAATTTTATTCAGAAAATTAGGAATATCACTTAATACTCCAAATATTTTGTCTTTTGGGGCCATTTCATTGGGACATAGCGACAGGAACATCTGCGGGGCTCTCTGAAAATTCATATATAACACAGGAAGATTACCTTGCTGAGTCAGCCATCAGCTCTCGAATTTTACTAGTCACACTACCACTTATTATTTAGCTGATACACTGCAATGATTCAACTTTCAGGAGAATTTCATATAACGATTCCACCACAGATATTCAACAAATTCTATTATTTCTCCCCCCCCTTTTTATTTACATTGCGCCAAATTAATTTCACAGTCAAAACACAGTAATCATATTCCCCTATCTAGAAAATCTATAGGTATTACTTGCATTAACCACCGGCTTCTTGGCCAATCCCCCTTAGTGGGTGAGAGCCACAAAAGAAGGAACAAGCAAGCAAGCAAACGAAGCCAACTGTCCGTCTACATCCACCTACGGTTGATATCACGTGCTGT